>CANSNZ010000117.1:0-124928 GCA_947646795.1 Beta lomatogona
ACGCTTCATCCCTCCCTAGTTTCTCTTTGTGTTTTGTAGTGTACTTGTTTTTTTCTTGTTTTCATGAGGTTCTCCTCTTTTTATGCATCAAAAAAAAAAAAATATAGAAGTTGAGTACAGCTTTTTATGAATTGTTTATTAAAGAAAGAATGTGGTCATATGGAAAAGTGGGTGATATTATTAAAGTTGAAAGCAAAATAATATTTTAATTGGTGGACCCATACCAAATAAGGAAATGAGAAATCTATTTGGACAAAACATAAATAGAAAAATTGGCACTCTATTTAGGGAGGAGGGATTAGTTTATAATTGGTGGGGTCATTTGGGAATTGGACTTGGAAGTTGGGCCCTTTTGTTTTTCAAGTGGAGTGAAATTAAGGTTTAAGTTAAATTAAAAATCAATATATAAAATAGTAAGTTAAAATTTATCGAACACTTGTTTACGAGCTTTCGAGCCCGAACTCATCATGCTCGAGACTCGGCTCGTTAAGAGTATCGAGCCGATCTCAAAATCAATCGAGCCCACTCGAGACGAGCTTTGACCGAGCTCGATAACACCCCTACCTACATTTCACACTCATACATATATATAACATTCTCCTCCAATATGGATAGATAGACACATAGTCAAAGTTTTCATCATTAACTCGAACACAAGTATTAATTATTAGACAATGGAATCAGTGGGTCGGCTGTGATCACCTGCACTCCTGCTTAATCTGGAAGGCCTACAAATAAATGACTGGCTACATTGAAAGTGGCGGAGATAATTCTAATCTAAATGTTCCTCCAACTCCACCAAGCTAAAAAAATTAAATAATTGGCTATATTTAGTTGTTTATGGCCACGAGCGACAAGCCGTAAGTGGGAGTGACCAGGGTCTAAATTTATCCTCAATTGTTTTGGTACTAGCTATAAGCTATATATACATACAACTATTATCATGCATCCAAGTATCGAGTGTATCGTGAGTATAGATATTCAAAAGTTTATTTTATTGTTTATTCTTCAATTGAAATCTAGATGAGCAAGTAATACATGAAAGGAAAAGAGCAAATAAGTAAATGAGTAAAATATAGTATTAGATATACCATACACATAATATACTACAAGGTATGATAATTGATAAATGTGATCTAGCTACGCAACATTGCCTTCTATGCATGTTCCCCAAATTGCTAACTCCAACCCTTCAAATCTGTCACTTCGACAACAATAAGTGCCTAAATATCTGGATTGCATTACTATTACATGTCAAGCTGATTTGATAAAATTGATTTGAGGTACTATTGATAGATATTATGTTTTCTCTCATTTTTATGCTCAAGGTTTTCATTTTCGCTAAAACAATTTTCTTTTTCTTTGGTTAAATCAGAGTTATGAAAAGGCATTAATGATACTTTCGAATGCTTCATATCTTCTTTTTTAATTGACCTGTTTCTTTAGGTACACTTGTCACTGTAATATTTTAAAATTACATGTATTAATAAAATTCACTAAAGTTGATTTTTTAAAAAACATACATTAAAACAAATCTAAAAAAATCCAACGTGCATGATCATGCTCTTTTCTTAAAGTACAAATCACAAAAGATAGTCTTTGTAATGTATGTGAATAGTAAATTCAAAATGTGTCATATAAAATATGGAAAAAGTAGTATAATTTCTACTTAATTCGAATTATCATCCATTTTAGCCCCAAATTATGCTTGATATATAAGGTATATTACAATACCAGTGCAATCCCGTAAGAACTTTCCTTCAAATGCACAAAGATACTCGAAGAGTATATCTTAGGAGTCGTCTTGCCCCTTTTTTTGTACCAAAAGAGAAAAAGAACAAAACTAATCATACTAGAAAATTCTACGTTATTTTATTATCAATACAATATTTAACTATTTAGATACGCTCGAATGACCCCTTCTCACAATGAGCATGTATATAACCCTATTATCGGTCCGATATGGAATGAAGTTATAATCATGGAATCGATTCGATCATCATATTCTAGATTATAAGTTCATAACCCTAGCCCATTCCCATTTTAGGCGGAACAGATCTACTAATTCTTTGATTCCGAGTTAGTAAGAGGTATCTTGAACTAAGAAATAGACTCCAGAAGCTAGTCTTTTCTTTTTCTATCCAAATTTAATTAAAATTATTCTTAATATGCTTAAAAGTAATTAATATAAAAGACATATATTTGAAGTAAAATTATTCTTTCGGTGGTACTTGTAGAATGTTAATTAGTATTTCTACGTTTAGTTTCTTTTCTTTTTATGCAATACTTCAGCCTTTTATTCGTAACTCCCAATCCAATTCAAGGTTAAGCTTAGTATTTTTTTTGGGACATTCGGAAAAATGTACACTAAATAAAACTCCTACTACACTTTAAAGAACAAACGTACACTACAAAACTAAGTTATGAACAAGATTAGCTACTAAAATATGTGAGAAAGGCATAACATTTCTTCCGGCAAGGGTAGCAAACGTCCTCAGCAAAATAGGATAGAAGCTTAGTACTTTTTAAAGAGAACATATGATCAGGAATGTATCAGGTATGATATAATGATAGTATTATGATGATACAGGGGCCAGAAATGCATGTGAGGAGCCAGGAATGGAGGGAAATGGAGATATTTGGTGGAACAAAGAAGAAAGCAATGTACGGAGGAGGAAGAAATATGGAAGACATGTTTAATTCAGAGCAAGGATTGCCGTTACTTATCACACTCACTTTCACCTCCTATTTTCAAGTGATTCCAAACTTCATCCACTCCCAATTCCATCATCGTGCTCACTGTTTATTGCTTCTTCATAATTTCTATGACAATAAGCATCGCACTCAGGCTTACAATAGCACCTGCCTTTTCACTTAGCTACTCTTCTTTGCTATTCTTGTCCTGTATTTTTTATTTGATCATCCAAAAAAGAAAAAGTAATTTTTTATGAAATTATTTGTATGTCCACCTTAAAATATGTGACTAAAAAGTAAATGGGGGAGAGTATTTAATTTTCTTAAACTAGATTGTATCCATTCATTGGCAATTTATATTTTAAACAATTATGTAGTTGTTTGGAGAGACTGATTAATACATGTTGGTGAAGATATAGATGTAGATCTATGTGATTAATGGTCAAAGTTGTGTATTGGTAAATGTGCAAGTAAAAAAAGAATATCTATTTAAGAACTAAGGGAGTATCTAACTACTATCTAATTTTGTGACTTACATGTTCAATAGTGAGAAGGAATTGGGGTTGGCTCAAGTGGTGACATTTCCCATCTTCCCTAACAAAGTTTAGGGTTCAATTCCTACACGGCTACACCAAACATTTGCTTGGGATTTAAGGGGGAAGGGGGAAGGGGGCTTGGGAGTGTTTAGCTTGTAATGGGCCTCTGGATGGGGCGCTTGTGCGAGTAGCGAGAGGATTTCTTCTTACCTTTTAAAAAAATGTTCAATACAAAGATTTTCTTATGAGTCTCAAAATCGCCGTCCTCATTTATTATTGGTTGACCCAATGTATAATACTTATTAATCCATCAATAGTATTACCGAAAAAAGACACTTTATTACAATGAGACAATTGAAAAACGCTACAAAATTTAAATTTGGATGATCGAATTCAAAATATCCATCAATTCATTAATTTACAAAAATTATATACTTCCTCCGTTACAAATTACTCGCTACACTTTCCTTATAGGGAAGTTTCATATTACTTGCTACACTTCCTTTTTGGGCAATAAACTCTCTCTATCTCTCTCCTCTCACATGAGTCTCTTTTCTTTTTACTCTCTACCTCTCTCTTCTCCAAAAAATTGCCTAGGAGTCCGTGAATTGAGAAGTGTAGCAAGTAAAATGAAACGGAGGAAGTAGTTGTTTGAGAGTCTAAATTATACATGTTGGTGAAGATATAGATGTAGATGAACTTTTTTTTCGTAAATTAATTAATGGAGGATGGATATTGTGAATTCGATCATCCAAATTTAAGTTTTGTAGCGTTTTCAATTGTCCCATTGTAATAAAGTGTCTTTTTTTCGGTAATACTATTAATGAATTAATAAATATTATACATAGGGTCAACTAATAATAAATGAGGTGGGAAATTTTGAGACTCATAAGAGGCTTTCACTATTGAACACGCAAGTCACAAAATTAGATAGTAGATAGATAATTCCTTAGTTTTTAAATAGATGCTCTATTTTGACTTGCACATTTTACCAACTTTGACTATTAATATATCTAATATTCATTAGTAAAAAATTATTAATATTTTAATGTATATTTGTCGAAACAAACTCAACAACATCTTGTATACTAAAATTAATTTTTAATATATCTATAGATAAATATGATCAAAGTAGCTAGAGTTGTTTGTGAATAGTGCAAAAGTTAAAATGAAACATCTATGAAAAAAAAAAATAGAGTATATATTGTAAAATAATTAAAGGATTAATGGATATTTTTCAATGGGTCATCCAATAATACATGAAAAAATGAAATTTTGGGACTCGTACGAGGCTCTCACTATCGAATATGTAAGTCGTAAAGTTAGTTAGATAAATACTGTTTGGGCTTAATTAATCAGCAGCCCAATAAGGAGCATAAAAGCCTCCTAAAGCCTGGGACAAGTGGCAGCAGTGGGTCCCACCTGAAAGTTGACCTAATCACAAGGACTTGGGGCACCTCTAAAAGGGTGGAATAATCATTGCCTAAAAAGGTAACATGCCCATAGGTACCAAAAAGGCCCATCTGAACAATGTTTCCTGTCTGGGAAATCTCCAACACTATAAAAACCAACTGCCTCATCAATGAACAGGTATTCGATTCTCACCTAAAAAACTAGAGCATCTCTCTATAGACTTTCTCTCTCTACCTCAATCCCATCTGACTTGAGCGTCGGAGGGGCGATCCCAGAACCACCCCCGGGGCAGTCTAACCTTGTTTTGCAGGATTCCGGCGTACGGACATCGGAGCTCAGGCGATCGTTCTCGGGGCCCACATCACATCTCCCAACCAATTACAATCCTTGATTTCTTAGCAGAAACAGTTTGGCGCCGTCTGTGGGGAAGTTACAATCAAAGTCGATTCGCCACCACTTAGTAAGATCAACTCCGCAATGGCCCCAGCCAAGAGCGCTCGCACCCGACATCCCTCAGCACATGCTCAGAGATCTGAAAGGGATCCGTCCCCATCTCTTCAACGGAGGTCTGAACGGCCCAAAACACCGACCGTTCAAACCCTCGACCATGAAGAGGAGGAACAGTCCATAGAAAACGGACAGTACCCCTCACAGCAGCTGCAGCCTGTGACCCCCATCCTATATCCACAGCGGATATAAACATGATAGCAGCTCAGCTCCAGCAAACCTTGCAGCAGAGCCTGATAGACATGTTGGCCAACCTGCAGCAGGGACGCCCACTTCAGCCCCCTAAAGATCAAGCCTTGGTCCCTTCCCTTCGGGCGGAGAACCAAGGTCAGCCTAGCCGGCAGCAGTCGGGGGCAAGGGAATACAGTCAGCCTGGTCGGCGACGATCCAAGCAAGAGGAGAAAGAGCGACACGGGTCTAAAGAAAGATCCGCTAGGCATGGTGAAGAGACTCACATATCTAAGTCCTCTCGAGGCGACGTGGGTCATAAGCACAACGATGCCCGACACTTCCTCAACGAGAAGCGCCTCAGCAAAGGTTACGATGCGAGGCACATACTAAACAAGAAAGCAGCTCAGCGCGAGGGCCATGGGGATTCCGCTCACTCAAACCCCATTCGAATTAACAGTGGGGCGCTTAAGTTCATGGTCCCATTCAGTCAGGCCATACTCGAGGCGCCCATCCCAGGAAAGGTCAAAACACCAACTATCGAGCCATTCGCGGGTCTAACCGACCCGGACGATCACATGGCCACATACAAAGCCCAAATGAGTGTTCAAACTGGCTGCGCGGCCACTTGGTGCCGTTTCTTTCCCACAACACTCAAAGGTCTGGCCCTGAACTGGTTCCAAGAGCTTCCCGCGGGGATCATAACTGATTTCTCGGTGCTCGAAGACCTATTCATTCACCAGTTTGTTGCTGGGAAAAGACAAAAGAAAACAAGTCTCCATTTGATGGGAGTTAGGCAGGAGAAGAGTGAAAGCCTGGCCGATTACATTAAAAGATTCAATAAGGAGTCATTAAAGATCTCGGATCTACAAGATGATGTGGCGTTCGCCGCCTTAATGTCTGGACTTCAGCCCGGTCGACTAAGATGGTCCTTGGCGGAAAACGAAGTCAAAACCTTCTCCGAGGCAATGACTCGGGCTCAAAGATTCATCCAAGCGACAGACATATGTCGTCACTCAGACGACGGGAGCAAGAAGAGGAAGGAAGAAGGAAATCACAAGGACCAATCGAAGCAACAGAAAACAGGCGGTTGGTTAGACAGGTTTAACGACCATGGCATCGACCCCCGATTCAGCAAGAACAGAAGAGAGATCTACTTAGACATAAAGGACAAATCCCTGCTTCCCCGCCCCCCTCCCATCAGAACGTCAGCCGCTCAAAGAGATAAGAGCCAGTGGTGCGAATATCACAAGGAATGCGGACACACCACCAAAGATTGTAGGGAACTCAAGAAATCCCTTGACAACCTAGCTGACCAGGGAAGCTGAACCGATACCTCAAGCACTCCAGTGAAGAGAAGGGCAAGCAGAAGGTTGGTCAATCCAACAGCGGTGACACGGAGGGCTTCATCGGAGTCATAGCGGGTGGCTTCGCGTCGGGAGGCCTAACCGACCGATCACGCAAAGCCCACCTCCAAAATCTTAAGCATCAAGTGCTCGATGTCAACCACCCCCGCCCCGATTGCCCCGTCATGACATTCGGGGAATCCAGTCGGGCTTTACATACACCTCATGACGACCCCCTGGTCATTGAGCTCAAGGTGGCCAATGTAAGAGTGAAAAGGGTGCTGGTGGATAGTGGATCCTCAGCCGACATAATCACAATGGAGTGCCTCAGGAAGCTGAAGTATGATGAAAAGGATGTAACCCCCCTCAACCAGCCGCTCATAGGCTTTGGGGGAAACTCTGTCCATCCTGTCGGATCTATAAAACTGCCTACTCGGTAGGAGAGAAGGGCATGGGAAGGAGTCTACCGATCGACTTTCTAGTGGTGGACATCCCTTTGCCATACAATATCATAATGGGAAGACCAACTCTGAACAAGGTCAAGGCAGGGATTTCCGTTTATCAACTCCTCATGCAGTTTGAAACCGACGAAGGTAAAGTCGGAAAGATCCAGGGAGACCAGCAATCAGCCAGAGAATGTTACGTTAACAGCTTGAAAAGCAAGGTCGACGTCCGAGAAGACTCGAAAAAGAGAAAGCGAGAAGAGGGTCAGCCCTCAAGTGGCTTCGGGGTTTACATCACAGATAACCCCAAGCAGTACGAGCGCCCTCAGCCTGCCGAGGATGACGAAGAAGTCATCATTAACGAGGGACTCGGTCGGACATTGAGAGTGGGCAAAGCCATGGATCTTCAAACAAGAAAGGAAATCATTCAGGTACTCACGGAGTACAAAGATGTCTTTGCATATGAAGCCACAGAAATGCCGGAACTCGACCCCAAAGTCATGTGCCACGAACTCAACATTAAAAAGGGGTTCAAGCACGTCAAACAGAAGTTGAGACATCAAGGCCTCGAAAGAAACATGGCGGCGGCGGCGACAGAAGTCAAGAAATTGCTCGAAGTAGGGTTCATAGAAGAATGCCAGTACTCAGAGTGGCTGGCCAATGTTGTGCTGGTCAAAAAGTCAAGTGGGGCATGGAGAATGTGTGTGGATTTCACATACCTGCAGCTGAACAAGGCCTGTCCAAAAGTTAACCACCCTCTGCCCAAGATCGACAGGTTGGTCGACTCAACTGCAGGTCACGCCCTCTTAAGCTTCATGGACGCAAATGCGGGGTACCACCAAATCCCAATGGTTGAGCATGATCGAGTCCACACCGCCTTCGTCACCAACCGAGGAGTGTATTGCTACAAAATGATGCCCTTCGGGCTCAAGAACGCAGGGGCTACGTATCAGCGTACGGTCAACAAAATCTTCAACGACCAACTAGGTCGGAATATTGAAGTATACGTCGATGATATGATTGTCAAAAGCAAGGTTCAGGGTGAACACCCCTCAGACTTAAAAGAGACCCTCAGCACGTTGAGGCGATTATGTATGATGTTGAACCCCAAGAAATGCGTCTTCGGAGTAAGGGGGGAAAGTGCCTCGGATTCCTGGTAGATGAAAGGGGAATCGAAGCAAATCCTGACAAAGTCAAGGCCGTAATGGAGATAAAGTCTCCTCGGAATGTAAGAGAAGTACAACGCCTAACCGGCTGTTTGGCTGCCCTCGGCCGCTTCCTATCCCGGTCAACAGATAAGAGTTTGCACTTCTTCAAAGCTCTGAAAAGAAAAGAATTCACCTGGGATGATGAAGCCAAGCAGGCTTTCACCTCCCTCAAAACCCATCTATCGGCACTCCCCAAGTTAATTTCCCCCTTGCCAGGAGAAACATTGTTCATCTATTTGGCTGTTTCAGAATACGCGCTCAGCGCGGTTCTGATAGCCGAGAGACAAGAAAAACAGCACTCAGTCTACTTCATAAGTCACGCATTCCGAGGAGCCGAGGCCAAATACAGCGAAGTCGAAAAAATGGTCTTTGCCTTAGTGATGGCTAGTCGGAAACTCAAGCCTTACTTCCAGGCCCATCAAATTAAAGTGCTCACTGGTCAGCCGCTCAGGAAGCTCATCGAAAGCAGGAACCACTCTAGTCGGATGACCGACTGGCAGATCAGCTAGCAGACTTTGGGTTGGAATTTGAGCCGAGGAGGGCGATCAAAGCCTAGGCCTTGGCCGATTTCATAACGGAATGTACATCCAGGCCCCCAGTCAGCAGACAAGATAGCTGGGAGTTGCAAGTAGATGGCTCATCCACCAAGACAGGGTGTGGAGCCTGATTGGTTATCAAACCCCCGATCGGAGAAAAGATGGAATATGCCATCAAATTTGAGTTCTTGGGCTCCAACAATGAAGCTGAATACGAAGCCCTGATCCTCGGATTGGAGTTATGTATCTTGGCCAGAGCCACCGTAATTAACGCTAAATCCGATTCACAGCTGATAGTGGGTCAGATATCAGGCGAGTATGAAGCCAAAGAAGATAACATGAGAATGTATTTGGCCAAGGCCCACGACATCATCAAACGATTATATCAGTTCAAAATCACTCACATACCCCGATCAGAGAATCAGCAGGCTGATGCCTTAGCTCGGATGGCCAGCTCGGCGGAAGGGTCAGCTCCTCGGACGATCATGCGGGAAGTCCTTCGCCAGCTTAGCATCAACAATAAGGAACAGCTGGTATTGAATCGGACATCTACCTGGATGGAGGAGGTAGTCGGGTATTTGAGAGACGGGAAACTGCCTGCGGACCACAAAAAAGCCGAGCGGGTCAAGCACAAATCCGGATGGTTCTTATGGCACGAGAAATAACTCTATAAAAAATCCTTCACTCACCCACTGCTTAAATGCGTAACTCCTGACGAAGGAAATTACATCCTCAGGGAGATCCACCAAGGGGCCTGTGGGAGTCACCAAGGGGGAAGAACCATAGCCGGAAAGGCTCTCAGGGCGGGTTACTACTGGCCTACTCTGAAAACGGACGCCCATGAGTTGGTCAAAAGATGTCAATCTTTTCAAATCCATTCGGACATCCCAAGAGCACCAACCACCCCCTCAACATCAATTCAAGCAGTTTTGCCATTCGATAAGTGGGGTATGGACTTACTCGGACCATTCCCTCCAGCCTCGGGTCAAAGGAAGTTCCTCATAGTCGCTATCAACTACTTCACCTAATGGACTGAAGCCGAGCCACTCTCTTCTATAACCGATAAGCAAGTTCAAATGTTCATTTGGAGGAACATCATAACTAGATTCGGTGTTCCTAGGGTCCTGATCTCCTACAATGGACGTCAATTTAACAGCGGCCCTACTCGGGATTATTGTGCCCGTTTCGGAATATATACCAAATTCTCTGCAGTGTCCCGGCCATAAACAAATGGGCAAGCTGAGTCGGCTAACAAAATAGTCCTCAAAGGAATCAAGAAATCTTTGGAGGATGCCAAAGGAGCCTGGGTCGACGACCTACCTGGGGTGCTCTGGTCGGCTCGAACTACAGTCAAGGAGGCAACAGGGCACTCGCCGTTTAGTCTTGTTTACGGAAGTGAGGCGGTCTTACCAGTCGAGGTTGGTATCCCCTCGCCCCGGATGACCCTCTATGAGTTCAAAAGAAACGAGGAAGAAAAGCCGGTCAACTTGGACTTACTGCCAGAAACAAGGGGCAATGAGCTGCTACAATCCATTCGGTACAAACAAAGAGTTACTCGGATGTTCAATAGTCGAGTGAGGTCCCGACCAATCCAACTTGGCGATTGGGTCATTCTGAAAGTAGAGGCCACTGGGCTCTCACACTTAAAGGGAAAGCTAGGACCTAACTGGGACGGCCCCTATAAAGTAACAGAAATCATCAAGCCCGGCACGTTCCGACTAGGGTCCCCATAAGGTGTTCCCTTGGCCCAACCCTGGAATGCAGACAACCTTAAGAAATACTTTGTATGAAGTTTGTTAATTGCAATAGGGGCATATATTGTAATAGCTAAAAATCATAGCCGGTCGGCATATTTTGTATTAATTCAATCATAGCTGGTCGACATATTTGTATCACAATCAGCCTATTAAACTTAACCAGTCCAAGCAGTTGGCATTTTTGGAAGCAAAAGCTAAATCATAGCGGGTCGGCCTTTCTATAACAAAGACAGTTCAATAGACTTAACCAGTCGAAATCAGCCGAGGCTAGTGAAGCTAATCGTACAAAATTGCAATCGACAAACAAGGAAAACGAAGATCAAAAGTTAAATTTCATTAAGCAGGTCGAGCATCACAACAAGAGAAGAGTCATTACAAAAACAAATCTGAGAAAAGCGGCTAAGTACAATGTCGTAAGTCCTAAGAGCTAGGGGGAGGGGGGTCGGTCATGCTCTCAGCATTAGGCTCGGTGTTATCACCAACCAGCTCCTCGCCCCGACCAGCACCTGTGGTCTCGTCGACATGATCATCACCATCATCATTGTCGTCGGCGACATTGACGTCTACTCGGCCCTCATCTTCTTCATCTTCATCATCATCGGACCTAGCCCCTTTCGCCTTCAGCCGAGCCAGAATCGCAGCGTTGTCGGTGTCAATCGACATCTGACAACCCAACCAAATGTCAGCCCAGATCAAGTTAGGATGGGACTCGGCCAGGACCTTTTTCAATCGATCAAGGACCTCGTCCTCCCCCATCTTGTGCGCCGCACTGCCTACTTCATTGGCATAGACCTCGGCCGCCTCAGATTTCTCCCAGTCGGAGAACCACTGCTCCTCGGTCTTGACCTTGCCCTCCAACTCGGTCAATTTGGCCTCAAGGTCAGTCACCTTCGGCTCGGCCGCTTTCAGCTTGACAAGAGCATCTTCCTTAGCCGTCTTCGCCGAGTCGCGGGCAAGGATGAGGTCGGCCTTCTCCTTCTCCCATTTGGCCCGCTCAACGGCGAAGTCTTCCTGATCCTTTTGATGGCGTTCTCAGCATCATAAAGCTTTGACTCAGCAATCCGCTTATCCTCCTTGGCCCGGTAGACCTCATCGAAATACTTCTTAGCTTTCTCTTTGAGGTCGGCCACTTCCTCAGTCAGGCTCACCCGATTCTGAGCCACATTGGCCATTCGAGCGGAGAACTGAAACGAAGGAAGACGGTTAGAAGATTGAACAAAGGAAAATAAGGGTGAATCAAAAAGAAATAGGCTTACATCGTGCCAAGAGCAAAAAAGTTCATTAGTCTCATTCGGACCGTGAGTAACTTCAATATACTCCCGGTCGGCGGGAGTATATATGTGTTCCAGGGCCTTAGTCCAACGCCCGTCTTTCTCCGCCCGACTAAGTCCAGCGAACGGCACTAAGAGCGCCGCACCTTCACTCGGGCTACCCCCAATCTGACCGGAGAACGGAGACATGGGAGTATATTGGGGACTCCAAATCGGCCAGAAATCTGATGAGTTGAGGGAAAGGGCGCCGCCATCAGTCGGCTGTGGTGGCCCCCTCAGGCTGATCACCTCAACGGATTTGGCCTTTTTGGCCTCCTTCTCCCGATCGGCTCTCTCCCGACCAGCCTTTGCTCTTGCGAGCGCCTTCTTGATCTGAGCGACCTTGTCGGATGATTGCTCCTTTCTCTTCTTAGTCTTGGGCTTGGCAGGGTCCTGAGGAAAAAGCAAAAGAAAAACAATTACAAAAATGAATTGCCACTCGGCCAGAAAGAGAAGCAGCAAGAAGATGGAAATTTCACCTTAGGTGGGGCGGGAACCTTCATTGTCTTAGCCGCAATCTCGGCCTTCAGCCGAGCAGCTCTCATTGCCGCAACATTCAGTTTGTCGGCCATGGTCGGGTCTACCTCGTCTATATAAGCTTGGGCAGAATCTGCAACAAGGCAAAACAAAATGTTAGTCAAAAAGCAAAAACTTGGGAGTTTATCATACCAACCACCTAAACTATCTCCCCGGCAAATTACCCTTCGGAAAGGTCGAGCTGAGACCCATAGCCGAAAGGAAATGCGCGTCTTTGAAAAGTTTGCAGTCATGAAGCCACTGGTCGGGTACAAATATTTCGCCCCCGTCCACAATCTTGGACTCGGTCTGCATATAGCAGGCCGCCGCACCCTCCTCGTCATCAAGTTCACCCACTCGGAAATTTAGGGCAACGAGGGGCTCGGTCGGGGGAGGAACTAGAGGGATCCCCCAGTCTCCGCCAAAATAAACAAAAGCAAATTCTCTCGGAAACCCCTTCTGCAAGGAGGGCAGGTTGAGAACAGTTCGGTATCCCGGTCGGACCTGAAAGCTCCACCAACCAGGACCATTTGTTGCGGCCATAACCTCGACCAGTTTATACATATGCCTCCATAATTTGAGGGTCGGTCGGACTTGGATCAAATCACAAAGCACCTGGAAGGCGTTGATTCGCCCCAGGAGTTAGGAGAAATTTGCCAAATTGCCAAATTGTAGGCATTCAGCAATTCCTTGACAAATGGGGTCAGCGGAAAGCGGAGCCCCAACTCCATCGACTTATAATACACAATAACGCATCCGGGAGGAGGGCTGAGCACCGTGTGGTAGGCCTCCGGTCAGACCAGATAATAGGGGTCCTTTATTTGGAATCTCGTTGCTGTCCCTCTGAGATCCTCGGTCAGAGATTTTATTACGCCCGGCTCCGGAAAGAAGGTCCCTGGACCTCCTTTCGGATCAAGGTCGGAATACTCTAGTTCATGACCCGAAGTGGACGCTTCTCCTGCTCCCCTCGGCATGGCCACCCTCACTACATCAGAAGACAAATATTTGTCTAAGTAACTGCTCGAGGGGGGATAGGCTAGCGACACTTCCCAAGGATAGGGAATGATACCCTCGGCCTCCTCCTCCACCGAAGACGACGGGCTCGGAAGAGCAACTGCGTCGGGCACATCCGAGGGGTCGGGGCAACTTATTACAGCCGACACCAATGTTATTCCCATCCCCCTCACCCCCTCGGACAATTTATAAGGAGGTGAGGTCGGGGGTGTCGACGACTCGGACGAATCTCCCATTATTTATGGACAAGGGAGTCGACCGAGATTATTTAAAGGAAAAGAAAGTAAGAGAAAAACTTAAAAAGAGCAAGAGCGTACCTGGTCGAACGAAAAGAATGGAGGAAGAGCTTGAGAGATAGAGAGAAATTGAAGATCTTTGAGAGAGAAAAAGTTGGAGAAATGAGCAAATGATCCCCAACTCTCTCTCCTCCCCCGTATATATAGGAGCGCCTTGGGGGACGAGCAACGCAAACCTCCCCGCGTCGCCTTGATGGGCTTCTAATAGAGGCCCAAAGGGACCGATTCAGTCCATCCCATGAAGAGCCCAGTAATAACAAGCAAAACCCTCTAAGTCCAAGGAATTTGAAGCGTCAAAGTTCCTCAGAGCAACTCGTCAGCTCAACCAACACCAAGGGCCCCAATGTCCCAAGTATCAAAATCGGCCATGTGGCATTTCAGGTCGGACATTTCTGGTCAAGCAAAATAGTCGCTGCTCCACCCTCCGGAATGCAAAACCCACTCGGACCAACTTGGGGCTCATTAGCCCCTCATTCGAGTGGCCTTGTACCCTACTCGTTCAACAGGAGTTCTCTCCTTTGCCGAGTCGCTTCTATACTCGGTCAAGTATGGCCAAGTATCAGCTAGCACCCACTCGGACCAACTTGGGGATCATTAGCCCCTCATCCGAGTGGCCTTGTACCCTACTCTGCCAACAGGAGTTCTCTCCTTTGCCGAGTCGCTTCTATACTCGGTCAAGTATGGCCAAGTATCAGCTAGCACTCACTCGGACCAACTTGGGGCTCATTAGCCCCTCATCCGAGTGGCCTTGTACCCTACTCGGCCAACAGGAGTTCCTCTCCTTCGCCGAGTCGCTTCTATACTCGGTCAAGTATGGCCAAGTATCAGCTAGCACCCACTCGGACCAACTTGGGGCTCATTAGCCCCTCATCCGAGTGGCCTTGTACCCTACTCGGCCAACAGAAGTTCCTCTCCTTCACCGAGTCGCTTCTATACTCGGTTAAGTATGGTCAAGTATCAGCTAGCACCCATTCAGGCGAATCTGGGGCTCCATAGTAGTGATCCGGTCGGCCATCTCCTCCTCCAGGAAAAGTGACCTGGTCGGCGCTTGCCGTTCAGCATGAAGTGGCCTGATCAGGTTCTCACCTCCAAGAAGAGGTGATCGGGTCGGCCCTCTTCACATTCAATGAGAGGTGACCGGGTCGGCCTTCTCCCTTCAACAGGGAGTGATCCGGTCGGCCCTCTTCCCCTTTCAATGAGAGATGACCGGGTAGGCATTCTTCCTTCAACAGGGAGTGACCCGGTCGGCCCTCTTCCTATTCAATGAGAGGAGATCGGGTCGGCATCCATCCTTCAACAAGAAGTGACCCGGTCGGCCCTCTCCTCCTTCAATGAGAGGAAACCGGGTTGGCATTCTCCCTTAAACAGGAAGTGACCCGGTCGGCCCTCTCCTCTTTCAATAAGAGGAAACCGGGTCGACATCCTCCCTTCAACAGGGAGTGACCCGGTCGGCCCTCTCCTCATTCGATGAGAGGTGACCGGGTCGGCCTTCTCCCTTCAACAAGGAGTGACCCGGTCGGCCCTCTCCTCATTCAATGATAGGTGACCAGGTCAGCCTTCTCCCTTAAACAGAAAGGGACCCGGTCGGCCCTCTCCTCCTTCAATGAGAGGAGACCGGGTCGGCACTCTCCCTGCAACAGGGAATGACCCGGTCGGCCCTCTCCTCATTCAATGAGAGGTGACCCCGTCGGCATCCTTCCTTTGACAGGAAGGGGACCCAGTCGGCGTTCCTCCTTCCAGCAGGAGGTAAGCCGGTCTCAAACCAGTCAGAAATAAGACAGTCATTATTCCGCCACAGACGGGCGTCCCTCCAGTCAAGTTTTCGTGGTCCCCCATCTATGGCGTGGGGTTAATTGTTTGGGCTTAATTAATCGGCAGCCTAATAAGGAGCATAAAAGCCTTCTAAAGCCTGGGACAGGTGGCAGTAGTGGGTCCCACCTGAAAGTTGACCTAATCACAAGGACTTGGGGCACCTCTAAAAGGGTGGAATAATCATTGCCTAAAAAGGTAACATGCCCATTGGTACCAAAAAAGCCCATTTGAACAATGTTTCAATTCTCACCTAACAAACTAGAGCATCTCTCTCTAGACTTTATCTCTCTACCTCAATCTCATCTGACTTGAGCGTCGGAGGGGCGATCCCGGAACCACCCCCGGGGCAGTCTAACCTTGTTTTGCAGGATTTCGGTTTACGGACATAGAAGCTCAGGCGATCGTTCTCGGGGCCCACATCACATCTCCCAACCAATTACAATCCTTGATTTCTTAGCAGAAACAAATACATATGTAAGTAATAGTAGTTTATAATATTCTAATGGTTTTCAATAGTTTCATTGTAACAGAGTGCCTTTGAAGTTCGAAGTATAACGATAATGAATAATGAATATTGTACTGTACAGTGGGTCATCCAGATGATAGAAGACTAAAATCCTAATATTTTTCAATAGTTCATTTAACGGTTTTTTCACCAAATACCCTTGACAAATAAATTTATTCACCAAATACCCTCACTTTTTTCAAAATTCACCAAATTCCCCTGACCTTTAAAAAAATTCACCAGATGCCAAATGACTAACGGCGGTTAACACCGTTAGTCATTAACCCTAAAAAAACCCTTAAAAACCTTAATTAAGCCCTTAAAAACCCTAACTCTAAAAACCCTAAAAGCCCACCCAAGCCCCCACCCACCCCCACCCACCCCCCTCAAACCACCCAGCCCCACCACCCCCTCCCCGTCCCCCTTCAAAGCTCGCACATCCCCTTCCCCTCCCCCGCCGGAAAATCACTTCCCCTCCCCCTCCCCCTTCGAGGCGCCTCCCCTTCCCCCTCCCCCCCGGAAAATCACTTCCCCTCCCCCTCCCCCTTCGAGGCGCCTCCCCTTCCCCCCTCCCCGACGGAAAATCACTCCCCTCCCCCCTCCCATGAAGCCCCCCCTCCCCGTACAGCCGCGCGCACTCCCCCACCCCTCACCCGTGCAAGCGGCGCTAGCTCCCCCTCCCCTTCCCCCACCGCAAAATCGTGAATCCCGAGCCCTCCACCCCTTCGAACTCGGTCGATGACTAGGATTTCTTAAACGCTAATGGCGGATCTAGTGGGAGATCGAGTGAGGGGGAGATGCGCCGGCTAGTGGGAGGGGGACTCGACTGGATCTAGTGACGAAAGGGGAAGCGCGGGCCGCATAGGGGGGGGGAGCTGCTGGGGAGGGGGCCGGGCTGGGAGGGAGGTGCCGTGTGGGGGCTGCAGGGAGGGGGGTGGGCCTGCGTGGGGGATGCTGGAGAGGGGGAGGGGAGGGGCTGCGTGGTGTTGCCGGGGAAGGGGGAGGGATGGGGGCTGGGTTGGGTGGTGGGTGGTGGGTCTAGGGTTTGGGGGGCTAGGGTTGGGTTAGGGAGAGAGAGAATTAGGGTGTTTAAGGTTTACTTAGGGTTTACTTAGGTTTATTTAGGTTTAATTAGGGTTTTTTAGGTTAATTAGTTAACGGAACACTAACGTCCGTTAGTCAAAAGGACATTTTGGGTAACTTTTTTAAAAGTGAGGGGTATCTGGTGAATTTTTTCATAGGTCAGGGGTATCTGGTGAATTTTGAAAAAAGTGGGGGTATTTGGTGAATAAATTTATTTGTCAGGGGTATTTGGTGAAAAAACCGTTCATTTAATAGTGTGACATCTTTCTTTGTAAAACGTATAATGAATATTATACAGTATGTCACATTGTCACCTACTCCCTCCGTTCCAAAATGTAGTTTCTATTTCCCTTTTTTCATGATAATTTATGCAAGTAGAATCTAAGAGGGATAGTAAATATCTTTTGTTTATTTAAATAAATGTTGTATGGGAAAAGATGATTTTAGGAGGGAGAATGGAGAATAATTGGTGAAAGAGCATTAATTATAACACTTGGGTTGAATAAACAAAGCAAAAAACAAAATTCAAGAAGCAAATAAATGATGGGACACGGTTTTTCTAAATAAATTACGGAAAAATGTGGGGCTAAATATGGAAATGAGAACTATATTTTGGGACACCCAAAATGGAAATGAGGACTATATTTTGGGACGGATGGAGTAATATAAAGAGGAGTAAGATTTTGAGACTTGTAAAAAGGTCTCACCATCGAACATGTAATTCATAAAATTAGATAGATACATGCATAAATAGGTAGTAGCTTATAATTTGATAACGTTTTTCAATAGTCTATCTATCTATACAAATATATTAAAAAGCGTTCCTAAACAAGGAACTGTGCCACATGGCGCTATCCCTTAGAGTGTTTACTTCAAGTAAAGTAAACACACATGTAATAAAAAATTAGAAGATGCATGTTATAAGATTCGATCTCATGGCTTTAAGATTATAAACTAAAGTCTTAACCACTAAACCAAGTAATGTTTGGTGTTATAATTTTGAAGTAAAATATCAATAAATAAAAGTTATAATTACCCGGGGCATAGCCCGGCTTAAAAACTAGTTTTATAGTAATAAGTGTCTTGTTTCTTTGTGAAATAGTTGATGGATTAATTGATATTGTACAGTGGGTCATCCAATAATAAATGAGTGTGTATTTGGCTGCACCATTCGTGACACCAGCGTTCTTGTGCCCATCTACTTCCGAAATAGGCCTTAGACGCCTTACGATGCAGTTGCTTTCAGATGTGATGATCTCAGGTGACTTGTATATTGTTGATTTGTTGCCTTCTTTATCAATAATTCTTCATACATTTTGTTGTTTTTGTATATTGTTGCCTACTTTTCCTTTTCACTAATTCTTTTTTAAATAATTTTATCCTATCTAACAATTTCTTCGTTTACTTGATTTGTATACTTATACGTGAGTTCATTATATGAGAAAATTGTATAGATAATTATACTCCATACTTGTCATTTATCAAGATGCATGTTATAAAGTGGTATACATGAGGTTGAGGTGGAAGTGTAGTGTACATTACTTCCCACTTCGTATTCCTAAGTTCTAGGGATTAAACTTCATAAGACTCATTTGAGGTATTTCTCTTATCCCTCATCAAGTGAGTCCCCTTATCTTACCTTTAATATATACATATATAGGTAAAATAAATTGAATTAACGTCCTCTTTGGCTCTTACAGGACATGTAAACAACCTACCTCGGTTGAAGCCCAATTGGTGTGCAATGGGAGGTCATGGGATGGGAAGGGGATTTCTGGGGGGCAGCAGGGGGAGGAGGAGGCAGAGGGGTGGCAGGGGAGGAAGGACCAAATGAGGGAGGAGATCAAAAGAGGAGGAAGAAGGAAAATTGATTAAAGAAATAAATAAATATAAAACAGCAAAGAATTCAGGTTCATGAGAAGATTATTGAACTGACATGAGGTAAGCTCGATGTCTTAGAAAAAACGATTCATAAAATAAGAAAAATAAATCCTTCAACGGGATAAGAAACTTGAGAAGAAGATTTCAGGTTCGGGTTCGGGTTCGAGATATAGATGGAATCAAGAGTGAAGAAATTAAAGAGTCCAGTTTCAAAGGCTTGATCAATCATGTAATCGTGGATCATCAAGAAATCCCTAAATGCTTCTTTATATTGTCATCACGGAAGTCTCTTTAGTATTTTGCTTTCTTTCCCGAGCTTGAAGTGAAGTTCCAAGCCTAATTTAACTTGTTGAATAGGTAATCAGTCAACCGAGACCATTTTTTTTAAACTATAAGCAATAGTTGGGACCAACGAGAAATAATCAACCGTTTGAACTAACAATATGCCAATAATTAAAACTTTTCCTATATGTTATCCGAAAAAATATAGTTAAAATTGATGAGTGCCCAAATGTAAATTAAACCAGTGAAAAGATAAGGAGAAAGTATTTAACTGGAGAAAGAATGGTAGCGACGGCATAAAGAAGATCCATTAAACCGTAAATGGAAATTTTAATTAATATGTGTGGCGTGTGCCCATTAATTGTAAGTAACTAACATGACTATATATAAAGATTTAACTATACAGAAAATAGGTGTTTGCCTGTTTGGTCCACTAAGTAAGAGTTGTAGCAATGTAGTATACTGATCATGGCCTGGGAATTGTTTATCTTTCCATGTGGAGGGCACACGCCATTACCATTTTTACAACATATGCTAGTGACATGGTGTCAAAGGGAGTATGAATGGCACGCAATATTACTATTATACTTCAGTTTGTATTTCCTGTGAAGTGTGAAGTGTGAAGTGTGAAGTGGAATACAACATAGATGAAAAACCCGGCCCACGGGAAAGAAAGAGTCCAAAAATGTTGAAAGTAGAAAAATCCACTAAAAAGCTTAAGTACTTCTATGTTTATGAATTAGTAATTGGACGGAGTATATGAGCAGTAGGTAATAGCCTAATGGTGTTGGCATCATCTTTGATCATATGGGATCTCACCTAATTTTTCCTCATTCTTACAAGGAATTTCATCTTACCTTTTAAAAAAAAATTGGACTGAATATATTGTATTATTGTTATTACATCACTGTACTCTCTCTTTATAGCTTTAAGATCACAATTTTTCCCAACTGCAATATTTGGACTTTAGAGGTAGGGATTTTCCTTATCTTTCTCCCTTACTGTTAAATGTCTAGCCCACAAATACTTGACCAAGAACACCGTGTAACTTAAGGTCTAGATAGGATCTTTGTTCTCACCATTAAAAAAAATCACAGTAACAGTTTTGGCAGTCCCATATTTAAGACTTAGGATTACTCCATTATGTAAGAGCATATTTTTATAAAATATGATGATTATTATAATAAGATGATATGATGATGAATTGATGATGGTACGTAGTAAAGGACCACGGCTTCTACGTCAAATCACACACCCGTTGTTTTTATTTGGGGCTGTTTCTGCACTACATATTGAAGTGAAGTATATCGTATGATATGTATGCTGCACCAATTCCAGTGAATGACGCCACTGATGATCTTTACTTTTTCTTTGTTCTCAACCTAACTAATACAGTAATACTACTCCAAAGCTTTTGGTTAATATTAGAGACTTAATTATAGTTTGTATCATTATAATTATTGCTTCATTGTTTATAGTCTTCTCTAGTAGCTCAGCCATACTATCAATGCTGCATTTTATTCTCTGCAATAAGAAACATGCAAGCATTATATTGGAATTGACATATCAATGCAAGTTTGGATCCTTTGCAATTACATCAAGAACGATGCATCTTGTGACAATCGATCGTATTGTCTTTTAGAAGAAGGAAAAAAAAACATTATATCGTATCTAGCTTAGACGTGCATCAGTGCATGTAACAATATGTAATTATGTAGTAAAAGTAATAGTAAAACTTAGATGATGATATTGTTGATCCTTTGCTGGAGTTGGGTAGTGTTTACCAAAATTCCAGATAGACAAAAAAAAAATACATACTTCTATATATATATATATATATATATATATTTTTTTTTTTTTTTTTTTGGCCCCCTTGTAAGATGAATTTCCTCTGTGCTGCCCTCGCACAGGGCTACTCACCCAGAGGCCCAACAATCCCCAAACCCCCACCCCCCAACAATATTGAAATTTTGCGTCCACTAAGATTTTAACCTTGGTCTCCCATGTGGGAGATAGGAAGACATACCATTGGACCCAAGGGTACTTGGTAAATACATACTTATATATATATATAAGGGTAATAAGATTAGTGTATATGGTCGATGCTTCATTAGACGATTAGTGGCAGGTGGAATCGATAATTAGTTGTATACTTGATCATCATATTTCTCTTTCCTTTTCAATTTAGAGTATAAGTCCCAACTCACAAGTGGATTTTTCAAAATATCTAAACAATTAGTCTCCACTTACTTGATAGTTGTTTTACACATGCTCGTTTAATAGATGGAATAAACACAAGAATTGTTTAATCATCGTAGCACTTATTGGTCATATCAATATATATATTCCTCCCAACATATATCGGCGGACTACAATGAGCTGTCTCATACTCTTTTCTGTGTGACCTTTACATAAGGCCCGAGCACTTATCAACATTATTTGGCAGTTTTCACTTCATAAGTCATAAGTGTCTGAGCACTTATCTCACATCAAAAAAAAAATGATATGAAGAAGGAAACTGCACCTTCTAGAATAGGTAAGAAAGGACCCATGAAAAGCTCAACCCTATACATGATTACTATTTCGGAAGAAAGAAAAATCAAAAACACCAATATGCATGCAATTACCATAGAGAGCTTCTATACCCAAAAGAATGTTCCTAGATTGCTTTTCTCAGGGTTCTTTTTCTCATCTAAAAATAGTTGGTAGGAACAATAAGTTCTGTTTTAGATATTTTTTAATAAATTTATCATATTAGTTTCTGTAAATTTCAATAAATTTAGATAAGTTCTAATAAATTTGGTTACGTTTAGCTTAGATAAATTTTAGTAAGATTCCTCTCCATATAATAAGTGAATTTATCATATTAGTTTCAGTTAATTTCAATAAATTTAGATAAGTCCTAATAAATTTGATTACGTTTAGCTTAGATAATTTCAGTAAGATTCCTCTCCATATAATAAGTGAATTTATCATATTAGTTTTAGTAAATTTTAATAAATTTAGATAAGTTCTAATAAATTTGGTTACATCTAGATAATTTCAGTAAGACTCCGATCCCCTCTCTATAATAAGTTGAACACATACAAACAGATATATATATATATATATATATATATATATATATATATATATATATATATATATATATATATAGGCAATAACAAGTGTCATATATTGCAGCCAAATGCACTAATATTGCATGTCACTCTGTCCTTTAATACTGCAAAATCCAAGCTATCACGTCTATGTTGTAACTAAGAGCTCCTGAAAGATGTAGGTGCAAATTGCAATTTTGCTGCCAAGTTGCATCGCATGAAAGCAGACTAACTTAGTTACTAAATAATCTTGTTATTAACGATCATCTTAGACAAAAGTACTATAGATGTACGTTCATACTTCATAGTCTCCCTATATCATTATCTATAATTGATAATTTAATCTTAGAAGTGATGATTAGTGTAGCCTATTATACCTACTCGCAAGCTCTTCAAGCTCAGTTCACTTGTTAATATTTCGATATGCTAGAGATTTTTTACAATTCTGACAGCAAATTGAAAAAGCAAATCAAAGGATGCATTATATCTTAAACTTCTATCATCAAGGCAAATCACATAGTTTATGAGGTGATTCGTTTATCTATCTATGAGATTTAAGACAGTGTAAGTTCCGAATCACCTTGTTTGTTTACCTTATTGCATTAAAATGGTATTTCGAGCTTTTGACCTCTTGGATTGTTGGTTTGGCGGCTTAGGAGGTGCTCCAGAGGTTGTTGGATAGAGTCAATATATTACGAATGTTTCCTTACAAATCCTAAGTGGCTGACTGGCGTCTGGCTGAGTGTATAAATTAAGTGCTTGTTTGGTTCAAATTACGGAATGGAAAAGAGAATGAAATAATTAATTAGAGTAGAAGAAGGGAAGTTAATAGTAACCATTATTAGAAAGTAACTAAATGAATTTCGTTTATTGAGTGATGGGAAAGAAAGGCAACAAATTAGGGGAGTACATTATCGCCAAATAATGGTAATAGATTGAGGGGTTAAACCAAACAAGAAAAACGAAAGTAGATAAATAATTCTGTGGAAATATTGAACCAAATATGCTCTTAGTTTCTGAAACTTCTGATATCTCATTGGTCATCCCTAGGGGTGATAATGAGCTCGGCCTGTTTGCGAACAGTTCGGGCCCGCTTGGTCAAAGCTCGGCTCGAGACCTTCACGAGCCAAGCCGAACTAGGCCAAGCTAGGCTCGAAAGCTCGTGAACAGGCTCGATTATCATTTTATATAAAAAAATTAATATATAACTTAAAGCCTTTAAAAAGTTATTATATGCTAAAACACTTTACAAATTTATTATATGTATCCTTTTAGACAATTTTTACATTGAACAATTCATTTTTTTTCTTTTTGAAATCTAGTTTGTCGATTTTTTAATGTATATCTGTAAGCAATTCATTTGGTTAGTATGTAAAAATGAAATAAAATATGTTTATTCTTGGTACTTTTTTAAATTAGTATATAATTCTACAAGATTTCTCAACAATTGTTTTAAATGTCGAATATGAATATTATGTTTGGTTTATTCTTAATTTGTCTCTAATCGAGTTTTAGCTCGAGCCGAGCTCGAACCGAGCGGAGCCGAGCTCGAACCGAGCGGAGCCGAGCTCGAGCCTTGAGAGAAGCTCACGAGCTCGAGCTGAGCTTCACTTATCGAGCTCGTCGAGCTCACGAGCTGAGTCAAGCCCAATATAGTTCGGACTTGGCTCGTGCGATAAGCACCCCTAGTCATCCCTCTAAATATGTTGGCTCCTTCATCATATTTTCTGTTTTCAAATTTTAGATTTTTTGAAAATTAAAAAATGAAAATGGAGAAATTTCTAGAATTTAAAATTTTCTTTTCACAGAAGTATATATGAAACACTACTCCAATTGAGTGGATAATTCTGTAGCATAGCTCCTACTAGGGGCACTTTGAGGGTAGGGATTTTCCTTACCATTTCCCTTACTTTCAAAGTGTCTAACCTGCTAATCTGGACCGCGTTGACCTGTGTGAGGTTCCGATCTGATAGTGCAATTCATCTTACCAATCGAAGAAAAAAAAAGTTCATAGCATAGTTGTGAAAGTTTTTTGAGACATTTTAAGATGGCAAAATGAACTAAATATTTTAAGACTAGTATTGAAATTACTACTTAGTAAACATACGTCAAGAAGCTAACAAGTAAAATTAGGTCATAATGTTGTTGGGCCCAGCAATGAATAGGGCAGTATTGGAAATCCAACACAGAGCCCACTTAAAGACAAAAAGTTCTAAGCTCACCTTGTCCATTCAATTGGATTAGAAAGCAAACGGGTTAGAAAGAAGAACCAATGTTTCCACTTTCTACTAGTAGATTAGGAGTAATTAATAGAAATGTATCTTAAAGCTTTGTGCTACATTATGGCACGTACACTGGTGCACATTTGCATGCTTAATATTGTAAATTACTAGTGCTTCTTCTCTAAAACTAGCTACTATTAATAATTTGTAGATGATTAATTAATTTTAATCTCTAAATTAGCACTAATGTATGGTCCACTTGAGTGATGAAATAGACTGTTAAAAAAGCGTACAATTGAAATGTGTTTTTTGAGAAGGTGACAAGGGAAGAAATCCCTATATAAAGGAACTTGAGCTTGCTTCTACTTGTTATATGTCCAAAAACTCAAGTTAGATATCAACAAAAAAAAAAAAATTACTCCCCTCTCTCTCTCAAAACTCCTAACTCCTGAGGTATGTAATATGTTCCAAGTTTTTTTGCTATCAACCACATTTTTGTATGAGAAATTATGAATTATTAGACATCTCGAAAGTATTTGTAAGATCAACTCATATATATATATAGATAGATAGAGTGTCGCAGTAACGCGATTGATTTTCTTCTTAAGTTTTTCTCTTTTTTTCTTTTTGAAGGTGTCTTGCTACTTTCATGCATTTTCCTAGCCTAAATATTATCAAAGAAAATATTGGAATAACTCTTAAGAGTTTAATTAGAACCCTTTTAGCTAAAAAAAAAAGATGCAATCAGTTAAAAGAGAGAAAATATACTTTTATAAGGTATTAGATTATTTGGTTCGGTGCTCGATGATCACCTTACTCAAAGCATACTGATTACTAGAAAATTATGCAAATCTCGATCTAGATGTCCAATACTAGAATACTAAGTAGTAATTAGTATTATATGGGTAGGTTTATCTGGGCCATGGTATTCCCTTATAAGTTAATTACAGGCTTATATGTAATACATTCCGATGAAGGTTTATTTGGAGAAGCCACAATATACACTAAATAATACAAGTAAACTTCTATTTTGCTTCGGTTTTCGTTTTTCTATTAAGAAAAAAAGCAAACTTTTCCCTTACAAGCGCACTAAATTTTTTTAATAGCCACAAGAATTAAGTCACTTATATTGTTTGATTGAACTAAACAAACTAAAAAAAAAAGTCTTGGAAGAAGGGGGTACCTTTAACTTTTAAGGAATAAGTGCTTCTTCACCTGATTAATTAATTAAATTCCCATAACAAACGTAACCAACATAATATCTTACGTATAAAGTACAAAACTTGTAACCACTTATTATGAATTCTAGTACTACACGTTCACACTAGTAATTTGGCATATTGTACTAACTAGTAATTTGTAGTAAGTCGATTTCCTGTTGGGACTGGAATTTTGTTGACATGTGCATTGCTTTGTAGCTTCATTAGTTCATTCCCTGCCAAATGGGCCTACTTGTGGGCTTTCTTGTGGGCCCACTTGATCCATTTCATTGTTATTATCTTTACAGCTAAATAGTATGGGAGATGGATGATAAATAGCAGGATTTTAGCACTCTTAAGCTAAGTACTCCTACTTATAATATAATTCTCTTATTGCATTGTGCATAGTTTTGGACATCTTACCATGGCTGAGGCTAACAATGGTGCATTACGTCCCGCTCAGAACAAATGGAACATACCACTTTCTGTATTCTTCAAAGATGCAAGGTATGTATACCCAACTTTTCTGTAACATACATACTTCCTCCGTTCTGAAATAAATGAAACGCTTTTCTCTTTTATGTGAGAGCTTTCTGAGAGAACGTTTCATTTATTTCAAAACAGATGAAGTATATATATATATAGTAGTCCACGTTAATGAATAATCAAATGTGTTTAATATATGGTGTTATGCATATGTGCATGCATGCAAAATTGCAATTTGAACATGGAAATGCATATTGATGTGGATTGCAGGCTTGTCTTCAAGATGGATTCATTGGGGTTGGAGATATTAAGAATTGCAATCCCTGCAGCTTTGGCTTTAGCTGCGGATCCTGTTGCCTCTCTCATTGATACCGTCTTTATTGGCCACATTGGTGATACTCTCTTCCCTTAATTATTTCTGTTAATATTACCACTAATAACATCACTTTTCATACTACATTATATTCTACTACCTACATAAACTTATAATTCATACATCATTCTTAATTATGTCGATTCTTATTATTGTGTCATACATATATGTATATATGTAGGTGCGGTGGAGCTTGCAGCCGTTGGAGTTTCTATAGCAATCTTCAACCAAGCATCCAAAATTACTATATATCCACTTGTTAGCATTACTACTTCTTTCGTTGCTCAAGAAGAGACGGTTGGGAAAATGAGTGCACAGGAGCTAAATCAAGTGGCCGAGGCATCTCCTCATCAACTCGATGACTCCGTCGAGATGATGTCGCAAGATGATGTTTTGGGGAAGCTAGAGGAGGGCTCTACTACAATAATTAACAAAGATGATTGTCTTCCCAAACAAGGTTTCATCCTCTCTAAGCTCTTGTATCATTTTTTCTTTTATCCAGTCATACCACTATGGCACTATTAGTTAAACAAAAAATAGTTATACAAGTTCAGAAGATATATAACTTTTAAGTTAGCAAGTTAAAAACTTATTTTGACATTGTGTTTTCATGGTTTTGGCATGGATCAGATCAGAAAACAAAGGAGTTAGCAATAAGTAGTCCTGAGAAGGTTGAGGTAGGAAGCAAGCGGCATATCCCATCAGCTTCTACTGCATTGTTTCTCGGATTGTTCCTAGGTCTTTCTCAGACCATTTTCCTCTTCTTTGGGGCTAAAATGCTTCTACGAATCATGGGTGTAAAACATGTAAGTTCCTAACATAACTTATTTTTTCCCCAAGTAAGTCATCATCATTGATATGCATGGCTTCCTGCTGATCTTATGGATATCTGATATCGGTTAAACTATTATTGTGTAGGATTCCCCAATGCTAAAACCAGCTCTTAGGTACTTAACACTGAGATCCTTTGGTGCTCCTGCTGTGCTTCTTTCACTAGCAATGCAAGGTGTCTTCCGAGGTTTTAAAGATACTACAACTCCCCTTTATGCAACTGGTAATCACTAATAAATCTATTCTTCTCCCATACTTACAATGATGCAAAATAATGGTGATACTTTTTCTAATAGTAGTCCATATATAACATAAGTTATAAGTACGCTGAGATTACTCTGCCTCTCTTCTGTTTCTCTCATTCCTTCTTTTCACATTACTTACGGGCGTGCTCTGTGTCATATACAGTTGCAGCAGATGGTGCAAATATAGTACTGGATGCAGTTCTCATATTCGGATGCCATTTGGGTGTAAGTGGTGCAGCAATTGCTCATGTGCTCTCACAGTAAGCTACTCCTACAAACAATCAGTATAATAGGTTATAAATCTTTCCTACACAGATGTTCTTTTGTTAGTCTCTAACACTATAATATTGCGGTGGTGTTATGTTACAGGTACTTAATGTCATTTATACTGTTATGGAGGTTGACGAGGGAAGTTTATCTGTTGCCTCCTAGTCTAAAAGATCTGCAGCTGGGTCGATTTCTCAAAAATGGTGCGGTGTAAACGAATCCACCTATTAGTATGAAAAATTCGTTGCATGTTTTGGTTTAGAGTGAATTGACTGACATTATGTCTGCTACAGGTCTATATCTGTTCACAAGAGTGATAGCCGTCACATTTTGTGTCACCTTGGCCGCATCTATGGCTGCAAGACTGGGTGCAACTCCCATGGCTGCATTCCAGATCTGCTTACAAGTATGGTTGGCTTCATCTCTTATGGCTGATGGCTTAGCAGTAGCTGGTCAGGTATAACACCAAATTATTAATTTGTTCTTTGACCATCTTCTGAGCTGGGCACGGGCCGTGCCTCGTGCCATAGCAGCCGCCAGCCAGCAGGTTTGGCATGGCAAGGGAAAAGTTGCGTCATGATGGGCTCATTCCAAATATTAAAAGAGGGACCATACACGGGCTGGCACATGTGTTGTGCTGGCAAGGCCACCTTAAAAAAGTTATGCTTCTTTTGTGGAAAATGAGTGGAACAGCCCATCATGCTCGTGCTGGGATCGTGCTCATCTTCGAAAATGATGTGCTTGCACGGCCCATGGATCGACCCCGTGCGTTTCAGGCCAGGCCGGTCCCAAGTCCCTACTCATAAGTCATGACAGGGACATGTTCTTTTAGTCTCTCTGCATCATTAATTTCATTGTTAAAACTGGGATGGCAGGCAATCTTGGCAAGTGCATTTGCTGAGAAGAATTATGAGAAGGCAACTGCTGCAGCTTCCAGGGTACTACAGGTGCGGCATATTTCTTCTTCTTTTCCTTTCTTAATCAGGAGTTGATGCTTGAAGTACATAGTTGTGTATGTCAAAGATTCATAAACCAAAATCTTCCCTGAATGCAGATGGGCTTTGTCCTCGGGTTGGGCTTGGCCGTTGTCGTTGGACTCGGTTTGCAGTTTGGAGCTGGAATATTTTCTAACAATGTGAATGTTCTTGGTCTCATTAGCGTAGGAGTACCGGTAAAATTTTACTTCTTTCACTGTCAAAAATTGCTTGCTAATTGGTTACGTAACATCTGTTCTTTGAAACAAACTGACATGTAGTTTGTTTGTGCATCAGTTTGTAGCAGGCACACAACCAATTAACTCCTTATCTTTTGTGTTTGATGGTGTCAACTTCGGAGCGTCGGATTTTGCTTATTCTGCATATTCCATGGCAAGTTTCCTAGCTCAGTAATTATTCATTACAAATTTTTGAAAAAAGAAGGAAATAAAAAGCACAGTTTTCTTCAGCAAATTTCATTCTGATGATGAGTTGAAATTATTGCAACCTTAGGTTCTGGTGGCTATTGCAAGTGTTACATCACTGTTTCTGCTATACAAAAGCTATGGATTTATAGGAATCTGGATTGCTTTAACCATCTACATGGCTCTACGTACCCTTGCTGGGATTTGGAGGTAATTCTTCTTTCCTGCCCCTCACTCACCAAGAGAGGATTCTCCAATTAGTATCGCAAATCTAACATATTAGATCCTATACACGAAAGCATGATGCGCACAATTGTACATCACGCATTCATGCTCCGGAAGCACATACAGATACAATTCAGAGTAACTTAAGCTTTGGCCAACACACAAACACATACACCCATCCACCTCCACTAGAAACTAAACCATCTAAAAACTGCAGAGAATCACAATATCTGATATCCCATTATACATACTACAACCCATCGAGAAAAATATCGAAAGGAATTCAGAGATAGTGCAGAAGAAACATAAGTATCCAACCAATTATAAGAAGTATCTCAATAATGTTTAGATTGATACTACCATCTGTAAAAACTTATGGATATGGAATATTGAAAATGATGAAGTTTCATGTTTCATAACATTTGCAGGATGGGAACTGGGACAGGACCATGGCACTTTCTCAGAAGCAGATCTCTTTCCTGATAACTTTAATCTCCCTTAATATAAGGGCCATTCGCGTTTATGGGGCATGAAATATGAGCTCATGCATTGGCATTCACCAGTCATCACGGCCAATGTCATTTTTCTTACTAACTAGTGGAGTACTCCTCTTCGGGATCTCTTAAAGGGGGCACCTTGTCTACAATTTTTGGAGAAGTAGACAGCTGATTATAATAAGCTCGCATCTCCTAAGTCCTAACCCAGATTCAGGGATCCCGCCTGAGTTGTCGGTCGATCGTTGTTGTTGTAGAATAATGCAGTACTTCTATTATGAAAAGGGGTATAGCATAGCATGTAATTGTTGCTATGATCAAATATCTATGTGGTTGTAATGCTATTATTATGAATATAAACAGCACCATTCAGTTATGAATTATTATCTCAACTACAGTATGACAGATATGTGCAGTACCCTCAACTTCTCCCATTCTTCATTCATTCAACATTACTTCTCTGATGAGGAGTTAAACCATAATAGTTTAAATAAATAAATAAATGTCACACACACATACACACACAAAACAACAAAAGAAATGTATTTGATTCGTTGAAACCTCCACAATAATAGCACAGCATTAATCATTTTGATGCATATGTTCAATTATGACTTATGAGTGTGGCCTAAATCAAGCAATGCATGTGCAACATCAAATGTAACATGACCCAACCCGTAGCACAAAGAATGCACTGATGCACATGCAGACATACAATTTGCTAAGCCTGAAAATTAAAGATTCCTAAACATTTTTATATAGTATTTCTGAAAGGAATAATTCCTAAACAGCTTCAGAAAAGGTTTATCTGCTTCCAAACCAATCGCATCGCCGCACTCAATCATCATACTTTCCAGAGAATCTGATTCATTATTATATATTAACACCAATTAAAGTAAAGGGGTGATATTAATAGATTAAGGTATGATTACTTGATAATTAAACAAGTTGTCAGCTCTTAATTGTTCTAGCAGAACATGGATAAGGACAGGACACTTGAACAACAAAACTATTTCTTATTGTTTGGTGTTGTGACCTTCAAAAATCAAAATCTTAAGATCATAATTCATATTCATAGTACTAGGAGGAGTTATTTTGGGCTTAAAATGAGAATCTAGCTAATCAACAACCTTCAAGCACCCACCACATTTCAGATAGAGGACAACCAACTTCTTTGGTTGGCATACCATCAACGTTCACATCTACCATTACACTACTTTCAAATATAGTATTCTATCAGGTCAGGTCCTACAATAATATCCAAATTTTAGAACCTAACAAGGTGCTCCAAAGACGCCTGCTTAACAAATTACTCCGGGATCATTTACTCAGGTCGAATGCGTCATTTCACCTTAAGTATCCGTGGTAGATCCTCAACACTATCAACATTAATTAATATAAATATGTGACGCTTCATTTTGGACTTGGAAACAAAGAAATTTTTATTACATGAGAACACGTGAAGTTCATGTAGCTCCTAGGAACATTTGTCTATCAGACTACCACTATCAACAAAGCCAAAACAAAGTGATGGATTCGATAAGAAGTTATGGGTATAGGTTCATCACTCAATGAAATCACATATTAAAAAAACGCGATCAAAGAGCAAATGAAAACTACAAAAGCTTGTGAATATATTGAAATAATATTTCATATAGTTGTACATCATCAACAGTTACATATCCAATTACAAGATGATCCCAACTAGCATACAAAATAATAAGCAACTAGCTCAATATATGACATAACAGGATAAAAAGAACCTTTCTCTCATACTTTAAACCTTCCTGCTCAATGGCCATCAAACCAATTAAGACAGAAATTAAAGGATCAAAGGAACTCTTCTCCCATCTTCTAAACCTTCTTGCTCAATACTCAATAGCCATCAACCAATTAAGAAAGAAATTAGAGGATTCTCATCTCCGATTCTTCGAGCTCATTCTAGGGAAAATTCTTAGGGTAAAAAATACATATATGAGATAGTCCAATACTCCAAAGGGCTGGGGAAGATCACCCAAGTGGGTTTCCCTTGCTACAACCAGCTAAAAGTGCTTCTTCGTCCCCCTTGGCTAATAACAATAAATGACTAAAAACCAAAAAAGTAATATGCTTCATCAACTGGGCAACTATTGTTTCCTATCTTTCATCCATCTTTCTATACTGTACCACTTTCAAATGACACCAACCTACACCAAAGACCCAAAAAAACTCCCCAAAAACAAGGTTTTACACTACTTCTCTCTATCTCAATCAAGAGCCAAAAAGGAGAAGAAAGAAAATATCTTACTGGGCTATGAGCTGATCAAGCTGCATATGCTCAAGCCATGCACCTACAACAGAGTAATCAACTGAATCTGTTGAAGCTTTGGTTGCCAAGCCCTCAGCAGATTGGATAGCACCAGAAACAGGGGCAACATGCTTTTCTCGCAACTCAGGGGGAGAATCCTTCACCAGAGACTGGACCCAAGAGAGGTCTGGTTCCTCTTCATTATTCCCAAGCTCAAATGAAGATGATCTATTCAATCTACCCATTTCACCATCCCCAACATTGACCGACCAATCCGTCTTTCCATTCGGTGATCCCCAGTTTGACCACGAATTGACCGGGGAACCAACCAAGGAGGAACCATGTCTGACTCCAAACTCTCTCGAACTAAAGCTACGCAGTGGCTGTTGTTGCTGCAGCTGCTTCTCCCGAAGTGCAAAAGCAGAGAGTCGAGCACTCATAGGTGAAATAGGTTCAACACTTCGTGGAGACATCCTTCCAGGAGACGATACACTTAAAGAAGCCTGCAACAAGGGGTGGTCAACGCCCTTGGGTGAGTAAACATTAGATGTGTTGATCGGTGCCAAAAAACTCTGTTGCTGTTGGAATTGATTGAGCAGCACAGATTTGTGGGTTGGGGAGAAAACAGCTGCCGGGACTTGGTCAGAATAACGAGGAGAAGAAGCAATCTCTGAGCAAAATAGCTCCTCCAGGTTAGAAGGAGCTAAGGTCTTTGTCCGAACAGCATGAATCAAAGAAGAAGGGTTAGACCGTGGCTGTGAAAAAGAAGCCATGTGGTCATCTAACATATGGAACTGGGTATCAAAATTAGATAGCATATTAAAGTCCTTATGGGGAATGTCTCTGGCACTCAGTGAAGATCTCAAACGACTGGATTGAAGGTTGCTTCCAGGGAGATGAAGGGTGGGAACAGTTTGCTGAGGGGACCAAGGGGGGTTTGGGCAGTTATTGGTAGGAGGTGACATGCACTGTGGGGAAAATGGTGAAGGTAACATGGCCGAGATAGATGAGGGTGAACCTGGATAGAGATTCATTGCAGCTGCCATGTCCATGACAGCAGTAACAGAGGCGGATGCTCGTGGTGAAGGTACAACGGAGCCTGTAGACACATAGAGTGGCCTTTGCTCTTCAGGGGTATGGGCAAAAAAGCAAACCCTTCGATTGCAGCTTGTCCCATCCTTGCAAAGCCTAGTTTTGTATTGGGCAGGATGAAGCCAGCATTCAAATACCCCATGAGCATACTCACACAAGTCACCCCTTCTACATGTCCCCTTCCGAAATTCAGGACAGGGGACACAACTATAATGATACTTCCTTGGATCTCTCCGCCGTGCATTTTCTCCTGGATGAACAAAAGGGCACTCCGTCCAATCATGGGAGTATGCTCGAGAACACGGTCGGATCTTGAATGAGAACATACGGAATTCATCAGTTGCATAGATGCTGTCCTTTATGTCAGGGAGAGAAGGATCAATGGGGTATTCCTTCTTTTCTGGTGGCTGGTTGATAGAAAAATCAATTGGCTTCACAATCTTTGGTGATAATACTGAATCTGATGGAAACGATGAAGAGCCATTGTCGGATGATGAAGACAGGGGAGGAGAGCTAGAACTTGAACTCCCAACCGATACAAGCAGCTTGGATCCAATGATGGAGTTATCAGAAGCATTTTTTGCGAGGAGGTATTCTAATGAAGCTCTTTTGCTGGGGAGCTTTGGAGGAACAACAATCACATCAAATGGGCGAAGACCGTCAACATCCATTGCATTAGGATCTGCACCAGATTCCAGCAGAAGCTTCACAACTTCATCAGCTTCAACTGCCCCACCAGAAGCTGAACAGTGCAGGGCTGTGCTCTTATCCGGGACACCCGAAAAGTTCACATCCACCCAAGGTTGAGCAAGTATTAGCTGCAAAACACCCAAGCTGCCATAAGTAGCAGCAACCATCAGGGGTGTCCGATGCTCAAGAACCATTTGTCTAGAACCCTTCTGCCGGCCATACCACAAACCAACTGCACAAATTTTTGAAGCATCATGCTCTAAGATCTTCTTGAACCCTTCAACATCGTCATTGGAAGCAAGCTCAAGTAAATTGAAAAAACAGTTCTCCGACTCAACAGCAGTATGATTGGGTTCCTTCATTGTGGTGTTGGAATTGTCTTCAGGAAGAGATTGTGCCGAATCAGATATGGTATTTGATCGATCCGGACCACCATATAATTTAAAAAGACAGAACTACAATACATGATAACAATATTCGATCAGATAAGATACCCTAATCAAAACCAGATGCCAACAAAATCTAATATTCTACAAACCACTAAAGTACAGTGGTAAAAGGAGGAAAACCCAACAAACTCTTATTCCTCCATCATCGGAGGATCAATTATTCTCCCACTAGCTTTTAACTACCTAGTGTTATTCTCCCTCCCCCCAACCCACATACACACTTCTTCTTTTTCCAGCACAAATAAGCTACTGACACATTCACAGCTTGCAAAACCTTATTGGTTCAGCCGATTTACGCCTTACAATCTACAAGGACAAGAATTATGATCACCACACTACCTAGATCTTCAACACAAAATTCAATTTAACAATCAACAATTAAAAATCTAAACCATCAATCTACATTATGCTGAACATGCCCCTTTTTAGACCCTTCGCCAATTTTATTTAAAAAACATTATTTTGCTACCCCCCCCAACCCAAAAAAAAAAAAAAGAAATGTGAACGGATGGTTGCTTATCCTTCGCCAATTTTAGCTTAAAATTAACAGGTTCCCAAAAAAATTAAACGAATTTTAAGATAAGGGTAATCCTCCATTCACTCCACAGAATCAAATTATGTTTTCAATCTAACATTTCATAATCAAGAAACCCAGAAACCATCAAAGCATCAACAGACGAAAGTAAAGCTTTAAACTTTACATAATTAATTACATCACTAACTTCAATGCAAGTGTAATCTACCATTAAAAAGAAGTTCAAGGCAATGGATTTCAAGAACCCAAAAATGGATGAAGAAAAACAAAAATTATATGGAAAACTTACAAATGATCAGTAGATCGGACCAAGTCAATCCTTAAAAGAAAAACAGAAAGTCAGATAGATACTAAAGGCAATATATGGATCGGTAGCAAGCAGCTCCCATTTGTGATGAAAATCAGATTATGATGTTTGAAAGAGGCAAAAAAAAGAGAAAAGAGAGAGAAAGAAATTAAGGTATATGAGAGAGAAAAAGAAAGTGAAAGAAGAACAGCAGTAAGAGACTTGACTTGACTATTAAGGCTCTGTTCTTTTGGACTGAATAAATGGAAATTCGGTTCGGTTCGAGATCGGATCGAGATCGGTTCGAATCGGATCGGTTCGGTTTAGTTCGAATCGATCGATCGAGTCGGTTCATGACTTATTCAGTTCAGTTCAGATCAGATCAGTTCAGACTACAACTTATTGATTTTTTTTTATTTATTATTATTATTATTATTATTATTATTATTATTATTATTATCATCATCATCATTATTATTGTTATTAATAATATTATTATTACTATTATTACTATTATTATTATATTCTTATTATTATTCTTATTATTATTATTATTATTATTATTATTATTGTTATTATTATTATTATTATTATTATTATTGTTATTGTTATTGTTATTATTATTATTATTATTATGATTGTTATTATTATTATTATTATTATTATTATTATTATTATTATTACTATTATTATTACTATTATTAATTTTATTATATTCTTATTATTCTTATTATTATTATTTTTATTATTATTGTTATTTTATTATTCTTCTTATTATTATTATTATATTATTATTATTATTATTATTATTATTTTTGGCAATGTCACTTTTAAACTTTTTGGAGGGTATTTGTTAACCCATTGAATATAAAAAAAGGGAGCGAGACAAGTGATAAAAAGAGTATTTTTTGGTGAAAGAAGCGAAAGATAGAAAAGTAATACTCCCTCCGATTTATTTTGTTGTTCCTATTTTGAATAATTTTGTGAGAGAAAATTGGTTAAAGTAGGGAGAACTTTCAAAACGGAGGGAGTATTACTTTATGGTGGGTGAAGAACTCCAAATAAATAAGTTTAAACAATGTAGCAATTAAAAAAAAGAACATTTAAGGGAAATGTAGCAATTAAAAGAAACAAAAGGAGTATTCTAAATTTCCTAATAATCTTCTTCCATACGATCTCCAACCTCGTCATTTTCTTCCACCTCATCTTCATTATTATCTTCACCATCGCCTTCATGTGCATCATTCGGTTTAATATTATTACTTCATATTCATTATTATTCTTCTTGTTATTATTAATATTACTCAATTCATAAGAATATTATTATTATTATAGCGTAAAAAAAAAAATATTATTATTATGCATATTATTAGTATTAGTATTAATATTATTATTATTATCATTATCATTATCATTAATAATATTAATTATTATCATTATCAATGATGATAAAAATATTACTCTACTTGTAATTATTAATAATACTCAATTCAGATCGGTTCGATTCGATTCGGGTCAGATCGGTTGATTCCGCCGGGTTCGATTCGGTTCGGTTCGAGACTTATTCATTTTGAGATCGATCGAGATCGATTCGGTCGGATCGATCGATCGCTTCGCTTCGACTTATTCAGTCCAAAAGAACAGAGCCTAAATACAGAAAAAAATAAAACTGTGCTCACATATTGCCTCCCCCTCAAAAAAAAACTTGCGCTCATATTTATTAAATACAAAAAAAAATAAAAATTGCATATCGAGTATTAGACCGCCAATGCTACATCTATCTACCGACTACCGTAGTTCAACTTTTTTTTTTTTGGTTTAAGTAGGATGAAAACTCCAACTAATGATAAGAGAACCTCCTTTTCAAAGAACTGGTAGTGGGATTTGATCCCATGACCTCTAACTCATGAGGTCAAATCAAGTCTTTTGTAGTTGAGTTGAATTCTACTATACATATGTGTCTATGGCCCTGTTTTTTTAGACTTATTTTCAGTTCAATTCAGACGGTCTCTCATGTCCAGCATTCAGTTCAGTTCAAATTCTCGCAATCCAAAAGAAATGGGCCTATATCTAATAAGTGTCTTATCCACTCGATAGATATAGAGTTAGCAAAAATTGACCCCACCCACCAATCCAACCCAAACCCAACTCAATAACCCGTTTAATTAAATGGGTTGAGTCAAAATTTTCAACCCGTTTAATTAAATTGGTAGACCTAACCCAACCAGTTAAATTAATGGGTTGGGTCAGGTTGAAACCTGAATTCAACCCATTTAACCCGTTTACTTGGATGGGTCATGTTGGGGTTGAGTTGCCCCGCTAACACGTTCATTTTTCGAATTTTTCACCAGGTACCCCCGAGTTTTACGAAATTCATGAAGTAACCATGCGGTTTTAAAAGTTCCTCGGGTAACCCTTAAGTTTGCATATATAATATACCAAACACCCTCAATAATTTACGGGTGTTGATTATGTTAGCTTAAAAGACCTGAAATCATTTAAACCCAAACCTAATTCCAACTCATATTGGGTCATCTAAGTTAACGGAATCAACACCAGTAAGTTATTGAGGGTATCTAGTACGTACATTATATCCAAACCCAAGGGGTACCTACGAATTTTTGAAACTGAATGGATACTTCATGCATTTTGTAAAACCTCAAAAATACCTGGTAAAAAAAAATCTGTTTATTTTTCCATTGAAAAAAAACCAATTTTCCAAATTAAATGAACAATAAAAAGGTTGTATAGTATTTGGATTCGTCTTCTTGTTATGTATGGACTTGTCAAATACATTATTGAGCCTGCACACACAGGCCCACACCGGAGGAGAGAGTGACCACACACAAGTCTAGATGAAGTTTCATCCTAAAACCAATTGGTAATAGGAAGAGTTGTCCATTAAGCTTATAAGTTAGTCATCATCTCTCTCTTTCTTCAATGTGGGACAAGCTCACATGTGGGTTAACACCTTAACAAGACTCTTTGTACTTTAAATTTCTTAAAATGTGAGATACTTAAATAATTACTAATCAGATCGTTGTTAATGGAAATTGGAAACTGTTATTAAATGGGTTAGTGGATTTATTTCAGATCGACCCATTTATTATGAGGTTTGGTTAGAAATCCCAACCGTTTAATTAAACAAGTTGGATTGGGTTGAGGATCTCACCCCGTTTAAGTAAATGAGTTAACTCAAACACAACCTAAGTTGATCTATTGCCATATCCCTAAATAGATATGAATTTTTTATACTACAGTACTACACTTTATTTTATTTTATTTTGTAAGATGAATGGGACTCACTTGAGGGGGGGGACAAGGGGAAATCCTCAAATAAATACCATGAGGTTTGATCCCTAGACCTCAGGGATATGAGGTGGGAAGCGATGTCACTACTCCACCACCTCAAACTCATATTATAGTACTACACTACTAATCAAAAAATAATACTCCATCTATAATTGGTTATCCCTAATAAAGCATGAAATCATTAAATTATTTAAATTGTATCATACTGAAGTAATAATCAAATTAATACATGTAAATTTTGCATGATCATCTAAATTACTAAATAGATCTTGTGTCACTTATTCCTGGACTGTTCTATTCAACTTATTTTTGCTTTTTCAAATATATGTGGACTTATTAGACCTTATATATCGGAACTTATCGGAGCTTATTAGACCTTCATTCTTGAGAGTGTCATACCTTATTTTAATTTGCTGAAGTGAACTTATCACATCTTATTAGACTTTATTAGTCCTTATAAGACCTTATGTGAACTTATCTGATTTATCTTTTCTGATAAGGAATGAAAATAAGGTGAATAGAACAAGCTCTTTGCTTACTTGACTCATATATATATATATATATATATATATATATATATATATATATATATATATATATATATATATATATATATATATATATATATATATATGAGTATTTTTGTGCAAGAAATTTAAAGAATCCAAATGCTCCTTTTTCAGTACCTTTTTCTTCATTCATGATAATTCTTCAAAAGCTTAATATGTGCACATGTTTGCCTTTTACACTAGTAAAAAATCTATCTTATTGGAAGTAAGCTCTCGAGGAGGACAATACGTTGTGTTCTACCAATAAACTTTCACTTATCTAAACAAATTCAAATGTAACACCATCCATCTCTAATCGATTGTTCAATTTGCTAAAAGATATGTTTAACCATTAATATTTTCAATTATGCTTAAATAAAAATTATAAAAAGTTCAATATCATATTTTGAAAAACCATTGCACACATGATAAAATGACAAATCGAAGATGATCTCAACATAATAAATGTTGTGACTTGTGAACATCAACTCTAAAGAAAAAAGGTCAAACAATTAGAAACAAATGAAATATTTGTTATTTAAATCATTTGAACTTAATCTACTTCCTTGATAGACTTCTCATAAGCTTTTAGCACGTACTTCCGTAATAGACTTTTCATTAACTCCTAACACGATCTTTCTTTTATTTTTTTTGAAGGGAAGAAGATTTTCATTAATAATAAGTCATACAACACATACATTGATAATTAAGATCTAAAATATACAGATTTGACAAATCACAACAATTTTCACAATAAAACTAATTAAGTCTAAGCATACTTAAAGATAGCTACAACTCCACCACTTCAAGCTTAACAGAAACGCTATGTTGTATTTCAATATCTTTACATATTTCTAAGTGGAGACCTTCAAGCCAAATTTTTACTTCTTATTTGTGACTTTGATTGTAAACCTATAAGGATTTTCCAAAAAATCTTTGAAACCTTGATGAATTGATTATTCAATTTTCAACCATCATTATATTGTGCTTCTAAGATAATGATCCACGAGAGAAAATGCAATATGATAAGCACAAAAATTCCCAGTTTCTTCTCATGTCCACGCAAAATGTCCCCAATTCATGAGAGGGTTTATAGAGGTGCAAACGACTTATGGTTTAGCAAATTTCCTAACTCGACTATTCATTACTTACCCAAAATTACATCGGACCATTGCCCTTTGCTCCTTAAACTCGATTTCCCTGTCTCTCATCAAGGCCCTAAGCCTTTTCGTTTCGAGCCCATGTGGGTCCTCGATTCATCTTTTGCCAATGTAGTTCATAGTGCTTGGGTTTCGGCTAAGTTAGACCTCACGAGAGACGAATTGATCATTTGGAATAAAATGAATTTTGGAAATGTTTACCGTACCATCGAAAAAAGAGAGCTCTTAGTAGACTTAATTAGTGGAATTGAAAACTACTTGCAAAATCATCCCAATTCCTATTTCCACCTTCAACTTCAAGAAAAATTACAAAAAGAACTTATTAATATTTTGAATCAAGAAAAACTCCTTTGGCTAACAAAAAGTAGAATTCAGTGGTGCACGGAGGGGGATCGCAACACCGCCTTCTTCCATAGAAGTGTCCAAATTAAGAGACATAGAAGTAAGATCCTGGATCTTCAAAATAATGTGGGGGAAATCATTTCAAACTCATCAGACCTAAGTGATCACATTCGTAACTTCTACCGCACCCTCTTTTCTTCGGAAGTCACATCTTGTGATATCAACCGTAGTTCTAGGCCCGTCAGTCTCCCCATGCTCTCATTTTGCCACCCTCCAACTATTGATGAGATGAAAGATGCCTTAGCTTGTTCTTAATGAAACCTCTCAAATCCCCCGGTCCGAACTATTTCCACCCCCTCTTCTTTCAAAATACATGGGACATCATTCATGTTGATCTCCATTGCACCCTTTCTCAATGGTTCGCGAATGCAAAGATCCCAGAGAGTTTGTGTAATGCGCTAATATGCCTTATTTCTAAGGTAGATAATCCGACTACAGTCAAACAACTAAGACCCATTAGCCTTTGCAATACGATCTATAAACTTGTCACTAAAATCATTGTGCAAAGAATAAAGCCAATCATTCCTCAATGGATCTCCACAAATCAAAATGAGTTCATAAAAGGGTAAGGGTCCTGAAGTTAACATTGTTGTTGCCTCCGAAATCCTCCACTCTATGCACAATAAGAAAGGAAAAAAATGGATGGTTTGCGCTGAAAATTGATTTAGAAAAAGCTTATGACACAATTGAATGGCACTACTTAAAGCATTGTCTTGAAAATCTTAACATGGACAATCACTCTATTGCCATGATAATGAATTGTGTCTCTAGTGCTTCTTCAACTGTGCTTGTTAATGGTAGGAAAACCCAACCCTTTTCTCACTCTAGAGGCCTAAGACAAGGAGACCCTTTGTCACCTTACCTGTTTAATATATGTCTTGAGGGTCTCACAAACTGATCAATCTAGCCACTCATAATCATTCTTGGACTCCCTTTTGGGTAGGAAAGAAAAAAGTCCTCATCTCCCACTTACTTTTTGATGATGATCTTCTTCTTTTCGGGAGAGTGGATGAAACGACTGCTTTCGCAACGAGAGATACTCTGGACTCTTTTTGCAAAATATCGGGTCAAAAGATAAATGAACAAAAAAGCAGGCTCTATTTCTCTCCTAATACAACGTCTGTTGAGCACCACACCTTATTTCAAAATACTATTCATGTGGCTGAAACCCCAGATCTAGGTACCTATTTAGGTATCCCCCTCACTTATAAAAGGCCAAAGCACAAAGATGTTCAATTTATTGTGGACAAAGTTAGAAAAATTTTGGCTTTATGAAAGGCAAATTACCTATCTAGGGCTGGTAAACTTGTGTTAATAAGATCGACTCTCAACTCCATCCCTTCTTATTATCTCCAAATTCAAATTCTCCCTGCCACCACTCTTTCGGACCTGGACCAAATTTGCAACAATTTTTTGTGGGGGGCAAAAAACTCTAAAAATCGCCTTCACTTAGTTGGTAATTATAAAAACTTCACTTATCTGCCGAAATCTCAAGGAGGTCTAGGGATAAGAGCACACCATGATCTGAACATCACTTATATGGCTCGTTTAGGTTGGAAAATGAGTTGGGGGAAGATAACCTTGCAAAGGAGTGTATCATATCAAAATACATCCAAACTAAGAAAGTTGTTCCTTTCAAACATGGTTCAAAAATTTGGAAGAGTATTGGAGTAGGATGGAACCTCTTAGATAGTTAAATGACAATAAAATATGGGCCACAGGAGATGGTAAAGATATCTCATGCGTTTTGGGAAGATAACTGGCTAGGTATAGGAGCTCTCCGATCTCTGCTTATTTCAAGTCCGCTACTTAATCAAGAACAGAACTTTAAGATCAGTGACCTATGGGTTAACAACTCCTGGCACCTTCACAATCTTTCCTTCGACTTGCCTGACTTCATATCATCTCGTAGCATTGACACCTCAATTCCTAGCCTTGTAGATAATCCATGCGACCACTCGTTATCTTCCTTTGTAGAAAATAACAAATTCTCTCTCTCTCTAGAGCTTACTCCACTCTCACTTCTCATAGAAAACCCGAACAAAATCTGGATTGGTTATGGAAAGGCCTAATAACCCCAAAACTCAAATTCTTCCTTTGGTTGGTTTGGTGGAATCGTCTCCCTTCAAATCAACTTCTCCATCATAGGAGCATCCTTCCCTTGGGCCTATGTCCTTTGTGTAATGCTTATTTAGAATCTTCAATCCATATTCTGCGTGATTGCCAAGTATCCAGGGATGTTTGGACTGCTCTTCAACCCCCCCTCTCAATGCTCACTCCCCTTAAAAGTGGCTTCGCGATAACTTCTCCTTGCAAGGGCAAATTAATGGCCCCCCTATGAACTTGCTTTTCTCTTTCATCTGTTGGGAAATTTGGACCCAGCAAAATCGAAAAGTATTTGATAATGTCCGGATCCCCACCCCGCCCTCACTATTCTCAAAGCAACTAAAAATGCAGAAGTCCAGGCTACATTCTCTCCCCTCTCAGCAAAGACCATACCCCCCACATCTCCAATTAAACCCCCCCAACCCGTGGCTAAATATATTCGTTGATGCATCCTTTACTAGTTTCTCCATCCTCTGCATCTCGTATTACGGGTGTATTATTTGACAGTGCAGGTAATTGGTTATTGGGTTTCCAACGTCGAGTATATGCTAACAACGCCCTCCATGGAGCTTCTGAAAATTCAGTACCATGCGATTATTGCGCAAGGTCATGGGGCGACACAATTAGCCCTCTTTAGTGATTGCAAGAAGGCTGTCCAACTCATACAACAAAATGAAATGACAAACCCTATATTTAATAACATTGTTAGGATGTGCAGAGCTCGAAACCAATACTTTCAAGAAATGAAGGTCTAATTGTACCCAAGGAAGCTCAATTTTATTGCGGATAGAATGACAAAGGAAGGAAAAAAAAAGGAGAAATTACATATTATTGTAACTAGGCTTATCTCCACCCCAGTTACCTCTTGTCTTTTGAACTTATAGGATGACTTTGTACTAAAGCTTTTAGCCACAACTTCTTAATTACTGCATCCGTATTTCCAAAAAAAAAAAAATCAACAAAAATTCTAACACATGACAACACTGGAAATTTGAGTTTTTTAGATGTTAGCTCGTCAAGGGATTTAAATTAAGTGAGCTTGTACAACCTGCAGTATAGTTACTGAAAATTTTCATTAAATTAACCACAATCCAATGTTACAGGAAAGCTTTTCACCATATGCAAAAACAACACAAAAAAAAAAAAAGTACCCCTCAGCTCCTAAGTACTACTATTAATTGATACTAATAATAGCATGATCTATTTATAATGAGTATCTCCTTTTCCTTTAACACAAGATTTGACCAATTGCTTAAGCCCCTTCTTCTTCTTGTGGGGAGACGCCTCTTGTTTTTGAGTTAAGGCCTGCTTCTCCGCTTCCAACTCTTGCTCTAGCTGCAATTGCATGCACACCTGAATCATTTTTATTACTATTACTTGAACAAGCACTATGATAACGTATCATCAATATATAACCTCGTAATAATGTCATTACCTAGCCCACTACAAACTTAGTGCTCCTTTCCTTTCTTTTTGATATTTTGATGTGTACTTTTGTACCTCGGCATGATTCATATTTCTAACTTTGATCATTGTTTGTATAATAAAAGAAAATTCATAGCCACTTAGCCAATTCAAAAACTTATTAAATTTGTCTCTATATATTTTCTAGATATAGACTTATACTCGTTTAAAATTAAAGATATTAACAATCAAATCTCTACTCTAAAAAGCTTACAAATCAAATTGTATAAATTTAAAAGAAAGAGAGAATAATTCTTAGAAAAAATTCAACCTTTACTATACTAATCAGTTTACTTTTTTATACTATTCAGTTTTTTATATTGAAGCGTCATACCATCAACTAATAATCGAATAGTGTGACACGTTAGGTATAAGAAAAATATGTATACCTTAAGGAGGCGATGTTCGATGAGGGCAACCCTATCGAGCAGGGTTCCTTTGTGCTCCGTCTCCACAATGACATCATCGATTGGGCGACAATGCAACCTATCTCGGCTCCTTGGAGAAAAATCAAGGGACGACTGATGGGCGTCGCTTGTACGAGTTCCACTTGATGGTGTGGATGGTGAAGACGTGCTTTTTGGAGATTTATTGCCTCCTCTGATCATCTCCAAATGCCTCATCTATAGTAGATAATTAATGACTTATTAATTACATGAAACAATAAAGATGATATTGCACATATATATGTAGAAATTAGAAAAGATAAAGAGAAGTAAATATACCAAGTTATCAAGACGATCAAGCCTAGAAAGAATAGGCTCTTCTTGTGTCAACACTGCCATCATAGTATTGTACGTACTATATATATATATATATATTGCTCAGATTAAGTTTTTCTTCAATTCTTTGTACTAGAAGGGGACTAAAAAGACACTAGTAAATAGATGAAAGATGAGCCTCCTCTTCTATAAATAAACTCGCATAATACAGGAACTAGCTAGGGACTGGATAAGTAAAAACAAACATCATTTTATCTTCTTGCATTGTCTTCGTGATTCATGGAGATAAATTGCCACACGTCTTAAAGAAGACAGCTACCTTCCTTCATATGGGGCCACGTGGAATGGGGAATTGGGAACACATTAATTATCTCCATCTCACTGACTCACTTTGGCTGTGTAGTAAACAGGTTATTTTTTTATGATTATCTTCATGCCCATCACACTTAATTTATGGGGTATGGGTCGGTTCTACTAGTATAATTCTATAAAAAAAAAATTCAATAACTATATCCAAGAAAAAGTACAAGCTAACCCATAAATTCTAACGAGTCACAACAAGTCATTTTATGGGTCAACACATTAAACCTAAAACATATTCTACAAAACGCCACACTAATAATATGCTTCTTAAAGGGGAAAGGAGCCACATCTAAAGGATTTGATCCTACTAACTTGCGCTTTCAACCGACTCCGGAGGGACGAGAATTTGAAGCTACATACTGAAAGCATCGCGACCTTGGTTTTTCTGGATATGGACCTTTAAGTGATCTCATACGAACATTGGACAAAGCCTTTCGTATGTTAGACCTAGCAATCCTTAGTGCTCTCATCCTTACTTCCCTAGCTGCTTTTCTTTTACAGACACCATTGGGATGATTGATGATACATGACACTTTACGCATTACACCTACCACTGGCTCTTCTGCATAACCTACCTTATGTTGGGTGGATTCATAGATTTGCATCGATGTATCCTTCTGCTAAAGACCTAACTAATTAATGAAGCTGGTGACATTTTCCACTGAAGTCACCATATTCTATAATTTATATTGTATGGATGGACATACTCGGAATCTATTTTTAGTAGCTCAATGGAGTATTAATCCGGATTTAAGGCTTGGCCTAGAATTCGAACTGCCATTGCTTTTGGTATGCTTTGTAGGCTAGTAGCCTAACAAGAGTTGGTCTTCATGCCAAGCATCTCTTCTAAATAAATTTAAAAAAAAAAAACATTTTTGGTTTTGGTTTTTTTTGGATTTCATTGTTTATTGTGTGTTTTATTAGGTATGAATACGTGTGAGGATCATGTAGGTCCTCCGTGATGATGCCGAAGCTTTTGTCTTTTAATTGGAATGTTGATTTTTCAGGATTTCATCCATAAGTAGTTTAGGTACTTATTATGGTGAATTTATTTTCCGGCTAAAAACTCTCATCAGTCATTAAACTAAATGACAAATTTTTCCTTATCTCTATTATATAAGGGAAGGAAGGTAAGATAGGTTATGGTAAAACAATAGTTTTATCTCTCTCTAAAGTTTTCCCTCAACCCTAACCCTAAAACACAACCCCCGCCGCCAACCTTTTTAGGCTCGCCGGTGGCTGACCTCTCAGCCTCATCGCCGGCGAGCCTAACCCTGTTGTCTTTTAGTTTTAGGGTCAGTTTTAGAGTCTCCCCTCCCCCTTCCCGTGTTTCGTTTTTGAGTTGTTTGTTTTGTGTTTCACTGTCGCCTGAGCAGTCAGTGGATGCTTCACTGTCGCCTGGAAGCCATTACCAGTGCCAAGTGGAAGAAAGTGGTGTCACCTGACAGGAAGCGTAGCAGATGTTGTTTTTGTGCGGCGGAGATAGTAGTCGGTTCAGGTTGTCTTTGTTTGTTTTTTAGTCTTTTTTCAATAAGTCCCGTCTTTGTGATGGCTTTTGTGTGTGTTAGTACCTCCTCCTTGGTGGGTTTGTTAGTTTAAGTTTTAGTTTTAGTTTTGGGTGTGTCTGTTGTGTCTAATTCTAGGGATGTTGTTCTCGGGAACCAGTCATGTATTCTCAATCTGAAGACTATACCAAAATGGATCTCTGATGAGGTGGATGTATTAATGACATCTAATTACAGGATATCGGAGCAGTTCTTCAGTGGAGCTAATATGTCTCGGGTTTATAATACTTGTATTGTTTTTCGAGTTTACGTACCGGTTGGTTGTACTCCAATGTTTTATGATTAATGATATCGTCCCTCCCCTATTCAAAAAAATAAAAAAAAGGGAAGGGAGGAGGAAGATGGTGTCTCCCTCTGAAAATACTAAATTACCCTTAATGATTTAATGGAATAAAAAATTTTATAAAAGAAACCAATTTAAGAACCCTTTCTCATTTCAAATTGTCATTCTAAATAAGTTAAAAATGGTATATGTATCAAATATTTCAATCTAAAAACCAAATGGATAAAATATATTGACCTTTTTTTAACTCATTTGCTAAATGCCGCCCCGAAATTTCCTGGTAACGCCCTGTATTTTTGTACAAAAATACATGGGGTGTATTTCCCTATTCCCTCCTTTTTTCTTTTCCTTTTTTTATTTAAACTCCCACATGTGCCACATGTTTTCCACACAAACCCCACCACACTTTCTTTATTCACTTTCATTCTCTCAAGATTTCCGGCATTGACCAAGGTGTTTACCGACGTTGACCAACATTGACCGGCGTTGACCACACAAACGCTTATGTAATTAAAAAAAAATCGAATAAAACTGATAGAATGTCTTGAACCTGGCGCTTCGAAAAACTTAGCACGGGGGTCTCGAACATGTTCTTTTTACGAATATAAAAGGCATCAATAATAGTAATATATAAGATATTGGATTTTTTTTTTGTTGGCCTAAGATATTGGATTCGTGTTAATGTATATTTTCATAATATCAACTTTATTTGAACCAATAGATAATTCAAGTTTTTAGTGTTCATCGTGAAAGTATTGCAATTAAATTGGGACGGAGGGAATAGCTAGCATGCTCATTGTTACTGTAAGGAGTGCGTCTTGGTTGTAACATGCTACACCATAACTTATTGTTAACAAACCTCACACGTACATAATGACATAATATCTAACAAAAATGACATGTGCATATAAATAATGAGATGTCATTTTGTCATTGTTTCATCTTATTTGAGTTTTTTTAATAAAAGAATTAAGAGGTGGTTTGTAGGTTGTTACACTATACGTTATGGTGTAATGGTTACACCCAAGAATTTATGTACTATAAGGGTTAACCAACAAAAGCAAGTATCAAAGATATGCATGTGTTTCAAAGATATGCATGTGTTTCAAAGATATATACAATTGTTGATTTTCAGTTTATAACAGTTACTGTGCCCCAAAATTATGTAAGTACCTTTGTAGTTCATTTGAAGACGATATTTAGCAACCTAATTTAGGCGCTTGTACATGTGGTTGGTCGCCTAATTTATACGCCTGTACCTGTGGTTGGTCGCCTAATTTAGGCGCCTGACCACAGGTTATTCGGGCGCTTAATTTAGGCATTTGGGCACTTTTTCAGCATTTTTAAGTCAATATAGTCCATTTTTTGTATTAAATGAATTATAAAATTTTACTAATATTAATAATGCAATAACGTGGCCAGGAAAGTTGTCGGAGTTCTTGTCGTCGGAAAATTGGACGGAAAAGTTGTCGGAGTTCTTGATGGGAGATCCTTGTTGATGAAAGAGATGTAGTGAGAGAGTGATGGAGAGTGAAGAGAGTGAGGGAGAGTGGGAGAGTGAGTGTTAGAGTGAGTGTTAGAGTATAAATACATGTATATGTATTTATATGTATTTATACAGGGCGTTAGTAGGATATTTCAGGGCGGCATTTAGCAAGACCCTTTTTTAATAAGAGAAGATGGTATATACTCACTACCTTTGATACTCTTTAATTCACTCAAACCAACTCATTATGTCTATTCTTTTTGTTCAAAATTCATTCACAAAAAATTAATATTAAAATTCCCTCACAACCTTTATTAGTTTTTTACATTAGCAAATTGGATGGGGTATAAAATAGAATAACAAGTTTTGAAATTAATGCACGCATCACATGTATATAATTCTAGTATATTATTATATACTACATTCGTCCCAGAATAGTCTGAACACTTTCCTTTTATGTTTGTCCCAAATTAGTTTGAACACTTCCATTCTTGGCATGGTCCCACCATTAATATATTACTTCCTCCGTTCCATTTTAAATGAAACACTTACTATTTTAGGCCTTTCAAAATAAATGAAACGTTACCTTATTTGGTATTCACTTCTCTCTATCTCTCTCCTCATCACATGGGTCCCTTCTTTTTTTTCTCTCTATCTCTCTCTTATTCTAAATCCCCGTGCCAAGGCCCTACGTTTCATTCAAAATGGAACGGAGGAAGTATTTCTTTTACACATCTTTGTCCCACACTCTACCTTTTATCAATAAAAAGTTACCCAACTTTCTCTCTCCTCTAATAAAAAATACCCTACCAACTCCTATCACATCTACTTTTTAGATAAAATATCATTTGATAACTACACCACAACTTATCACCTTAAACTACGTGTCCCAACAAGTGTTCAGATCTTTCTGGGACGGAGGGAGTATATATATATTTTTTTCGGTTTTTTCACCATATACCCTTGACAAAATTTTTTTTGCACCGTATACCCTTTCAAGTTTCCAAATTCATCATATACCCCTCACGTTTCAAAAAATACATCAACATGCCCTTATGACTAACGGTGTTAGACTTCCGTTTGTCATTATACTCTAATCCCCCCTAACTCTAATTAACAAACCCTAAACCTAAGCTAAACCTTTAACCCTAACCCCCTAATTAACAAACCCCCTAATCTAATAACCCTAACCCCAACCATCCTAACCACCACCCCCCCCCCCCCCTAGCCACCCACCACCCAGCCCCTCCCCTCCCCTTCCACGGCCGGTTGTGCCGCCCCCCCTCCCCTTTGTCGCCGCGCCCCTCCCCCCTCCCCCTTCCCCCGTAGTCTCGCAGCCACCCTCCCCCCCCTTCCCCGCAGCCGTAAGCGCGACCCCCTCCCCCTCTTCCCCCCGCCAACCGTCGCCCGCCGGGGAAGGGGGGGGGAGGGGGTTGCCGGCGTTTGCGGGGTAAGGGGGGGGAGGGGCAGGGCGACTGCAGGGGGGGGGCTGCGGGGTGGGGGGAAGGGGGAGGGATGGTGGATGGGTGGTGGGGGAAAGGGGGTGGTGGTGGTGGGTGGGCTTCGAAAAACATAGGGGTGGGGTTCACAGTGCGAAAATCCGGTGGGGGTGGTGGTGCGGTGGGGGTGGGGTTGTTGGGGGTGGTGGGGTGGGGGTGGGGCGTGGGGCAGGGGGTGGGCTGGTGGGCTTTTAGGGTTAGTTAGGTTTTTAGGGTTTGTTATTGTTATTAGGGTTATTTAGGGTTTAGGGTTTAGGGTAGTTAATTAGGATTAGAAGAGGATTAGGGCCTAATGACTAACGGAAGTCTAACACCGTTAGTCAAAAGGGTAAGTTGATGTATTTTTCGAAAAGTGAGGGGTATATGATGAATTTGAAAACTTGAAAGGGTATACGGTGCAAAAAAAAATTGTCAGGGGTATATGGTGAAAAACCCGTATTTTTTTTTTAATAAGGTAAGGAGAAACTTTAACAAGTTGGGGGAATAAAGGGGATCCCAACTTGCCAAGGGTGAAAATCGATCCCAGAACCTCTTGGAACCGGGAGGAAAGCTCTAACCACTAAACTATCCCTCACTCTCCTAGTATATTATTATATGATTCCTTCTTATCTCCATCTGCCATAAAATTGCTGCCATTAGTATAATAAGAAAATATGTGAATACTCATACATTCATTGAAGTGCCTCCTAGAAAACCAATTAAATTGAATGTCATCCCCAAAAGAATCGGCCCCATTTTTATCAGGATTTGCTCTTCTTCTGGGAAACTTCATACTAAATTGGTAATGCTAAAAAACATAAATCAATTACATTTCCAAGGAGTATACTGTATACACCATTCACCAGTACTTCTTCCTCTTTTTTGGGGGGTTATTAAATCAATTTCATCTGAAAGAAAAGCTGCTATTATATATTGGAAAAGACAGATTAGGACTTAGTGATGTTAGTGAATGATGTCCCCACTTAAGGATGTTTTTAGCAGGTAATAAATCTGTAATTTACTGACCAACTTCTTTTCAAAACTAGTAGGAGCACTACATATGATTTAATAGTAAGATTCTGGAGAGTAATAGGATGCTTATAACTTAAAGCTACATACACATACAGAAGTGCATGAGTATTATTTTATACAAATCGGTGGTAACAACCCAGTAAAGCAAAGCAAATCATTAACAAACAGCTTGCATCATCATCTATTCATCTCACTCTGCCTGATCACAGATGACATGCATGCCAATTTCAACCAATGTATGTGACCTTCTTTCCCTTCTTCATTAGCAGTTAATTCCACACTGCTCCAAATTTGGGCCACTCACCTTTGTTATGAAGGGGTTCACCCGAACCCATAACAGAGAGAAAATGGAAGCCAGAAGAACTGACCACACTACTACTATGGTCGGAGTGCGATTTTGGCGGCCCATCAATCCTTTGAGGAAGGGATAAAGATGAAGAATCACCCACAATGAGAAAAAAAGCTTCCCAAACAATGGACCCCACGATTGAAAGCCGCTGTTGATTGCATTAGAGATGCCAGCAACCACCCCTACCAAGTTTATGATGAGTAAGGTTGTGGGAGGGATAAGGAGAGTAGTCCACTTGAACAAATATAGCTCAGTAAAATCACCGTCTTCGTCCGAGGCCTTGGAAGTAACCGTAAAATTGGTGTCGATGCCAGCCAGAACTTTAAGCAGACCTTGGCACACTGCAAAAAGATGAGCGGAAACACCACCAATCACCCAGAATTGTTCGTTTCTCCACCACTCTTCTATACCCACACCACTCCACCTCATCTCCAATATACCCGTTGCAAAGATCGAAAGGAAAAGGCTTAAGAACCAGATACTAGCCAGATCTGTGATCTGCCAACCATAATACAGAGTATTTGGTCAAAGACATCTAACATTTCCTTTTTCTAAAGCTGTATAAGTATAATAAAAAAATGCAGTTGTTAGCTAGCAGCCTAGCACTAAACTAGTATAACTTGGAAGAGAAGATACCTGTGGGATAATGAACTTGCTGGTGAGCAGACAGATAGCAGGGATAGTACAGTATAAAACAAGAGGAATGGAAGTGATTGGGTAAATGGTGGTGTTCACATAAGCGAAGCGCTCAAGCCATTTCAGCCTGCCACCATATCCATACCAGATAGGACAGTGCCGACTGAACAGAATTTCCACGGAACCAAGAGCCCATCGAAGCACTTGGTTTAAACGATCAGAAAGATTAATAGGGGCTGAACCTTTGAAGGCCGGGCGCTTTGGCATGCAGTAAATTGATCGCCAACCACGAGCATGCATTTTAAATCCTGTCAGAATATCTTCTGTCACTGAACCATAGATCCACCCTATCTGCAAGATAAGAGATGAATTAGTTAGTGCAAGCACAGCTGAGTTCCTTAGTTACCTATGAACTAAAAGGATGACAAGCTCTGCACCTCACTTCCCCATTCTGATTTGTCTTCATAACCACAGCTAATAACATGAATAGCCTCCTTTAGGAGTGTATCTGAGTCCGTGTCCGGGGGTATGCCGCCATTCTCCATGAGTGTGGAAGCTAAAAAGACTGTAGATTGACCAAACCTATCCTCCAACCTAGTCTGAGACATGAGCAGGGCTTTTTCATCATCGAACCCGGCACCTGTTTTACAATTTCACCCCATAGAAAAATTTATAAATATTTCGTTCAGAATATCATTTTCTACATAAATGCTCTTAGACTAGCTCCATCACCCAGATAAGGTAAGGCGCATAACTTGACTATGCTGGTCAAGAGAAAAAAGGATATAGAGTATCATGCTATGGTCTCTTGATGCGCATGAGAAGAAAATATTGGACAGATGGAGTGACAGTCATAGAACTAAACTTTCTTCACAAAAATGTGAAAATAGAGAATGGAAAACAACAATGCTGATATGTTAAGGAATAAGTGCCACTTCTCTTCTTTCCTAAGAGAAACATACAAAAGTCTAACATGAACCACTCCAAGTAAAACATTGTTTCCAATGTTACTTCACGTACCAAACTCACAAGCTAAACGACTATAACTTTAGATAATGAGATGTGACTTCCAAAATACCTTCAATGCCTTCTTCAATATCATCCAAATTGAAAATCGGCATAGTAGGATCTACAGGCTTGCTAGATTTCTTCTTATCAGAGCCCTTGTTTCTTGCTTTTGAGTTTTTCTTCCGTGATTCACCACAGAATGCTGAGAACAATCCCTTTTTCTTGTTCTTGGGCTTGTGAGGGGGCTCATAACCATACAACGCAGTTCTGTTGAAAACACACCCAGTACCCACATAAACTGGGCCTTGAATGCCATCCAGACCTCTCAAGTTTATCTGAAATTTAAAAGAAGCGTTGACACTACTACTGTTGGCAAAACCCTCAGAAGGAATTAACACATCTATCTATAATTAACAAAACTAGGCAAGATCTGAGACTCACATCAAAGAATACAGTGTTGCGATTGGCATATCTATCATTTTTATCAATACCATCAAACCTTTGTGGGAACTGCACATAACAAACATATTTCCCAAGGTTTGGATCCATCATAAAACACATAGCTTCCCTCAAGGCCTTGCTGTTGTTTACGTAGTGGTCACAGTCAAGATTCAATAAGAATGGCCCATTAGTAAGAACTGCTGAGACTCGAACCTGCCAAAGAATTATGCCATGCATAAGACAAGTAAACGTCCTAACAGTAAACTCATGGATGGTAGAAGTTTTGAGTGCAATACTAACAAGTGCATTCATAGCACCAGCCTTCTTGTGATGTTGGAAGCCCGGACGCTTCTCACGAGAAACATATACCAAACGCGGAAGCTCATTTCCCTCACTGTCCAGCCCTCCACTTTGACCCAAGAAAATCTGCAATTTAAGAACTTAACAAATCATGATGACCCCAATAGAATGTTTGTGCTCTTTAAATGCTTCTACTGAATAAATACAATAACAATATAACCAGCATGAACACAAGAAAAGTGCATGCATTATTGCATTACATATGGCTTCTTGCAAAATCTAAGAGAGCATTTTCGCCCTTGAAGCAAAGAAACAAAGAGCACTTCTTATTGAATTATTGATGAGAAAAATTGAACCACTAAGTTACCTGGATCATCCCAGGATGATCCCTAGTATTGTTCCCTGGCCAAGGGATACCGTCTTGCATCACCCATCCTTCCTCTGGGACTTTCTCTGCCTTGGCAACCAGAGCATTGATGCGAATCTTAAACTCCTCGTATTTTCTCTGTGACAAAAGGACAGTTCAATGCATATAGAGCCCAATTCTCCACATGTTGCATAGATTAATATAAGTCAAAGCAAGTCTGTTATAATGAAGCAATCTTACCTTCATGGCCCTGCGATCTTTGACAAATGAAGGATGCACTTTATCTTTCAAATAGTCAATTTTCTGAGCAAAGTAACACTCAGGAGCCCTGGGTTCAATGTCATACTTCTTGCAGAAAGGAACCCACATCTTTGCAAACTCCGCTGTTTCTGACAAAGCTTCGAATGTCAACATGGCTGCTCCATCATCAGATACATAACATGCGACTTTGTCAACTGGGTAATCAACAGCCATAATGGACAATATCGTGTTGGCCGTCACAAGAGGAGGCTCTTTCATGGGATCAACAGTACTAACAAATATATCTACTGCAGCTAATTGAGACGGCTCTCCTTCAAGGTCATATCTATAACCAACACGTAACTTCTTTTAGAACAAGTATAGATATTTTAAGATCAAAATTCATAACTAGCAGATGAAATCCTGACAAGAAAGAGGGTCTTGCCTTAGAGAAAGCCGGTCAAGATACGTTTCACGATTTATAGGAAGCCATTTAGGAAACTGATCCAATATCCAGGATATAGCAAACCATATCTCACATATAACAGATACCAGCCAAAGGGGATAGGCATTCTTAACAGGATTTGTGATACGGTAATGGAAGAAAATTCCAAGAACAACAAGCCGAAGAGCAATCACCATCCGGTAAGGGTTTAGTTTAGATGATGGGATGGGGACCTTTCTTGACAGAGGCTGCCTAGCTTCATCATTCCTGCATAAGAGGAAAACTTCAGGCATCACCTTGGTTTATCAAATTTGTCTTATATCGAAAGAGAAACAAATGCATATCAAAGTATAAGGAATGATTCGCAAAATCACATAAACAAAATCCGGAAATCGTATGAGGAGTCTGACAGATACAACCGGACCTAAATAGTTCAGATGTGAACTTACAACAAAGAATCATCTATTATATCAGTGCTAGCATCTATATCTCCTCCTCTCTCAGATGGAGGCCGAGTAGTGCTCGCAGGAACAACATTCTTCTCCTGCTTCATCTTCCATCCATCGACTCTCTCTTTCCAGGCTATATTACCCAACTTTGGCGAGCCAAACTCTCTGGTTGTATCAGTTATTCCTATAGTAGCTGCAAAATGATAGTCAAGTGGATACAATATTAAACATCTAAGGTCCAAGGATGATATATTCGTTTCAATCAATAGAGAGGTGGATTACATATTTACATACATTTTATTCCTCCAAAAACTCCTGTAGAGCCCACGGAGAAGCGATCAGGTGATCCCGTCGACAACTCTCCAGAGACCTAGACAGGGAAAAAATGAGAGAATATACGAAAATAATATTTTTTACAAAAAGCGGTGCGACAAAAAAGATGAGTTACCTCACGCCTGGAATTGTTGGTAGCACTGGTATTCTCCAGCTTCCCATAGCTAGTACGCCAGCTGAGCGAGCGCTGTTCAGTCTTGAGTTTCTCATTCTGATTTGCTGGGGTGTTATTAAAATCACTGCCACCTTCAGCAGCATCACCGTCCTCCTCACTGTCTCCTTGAACAACAGGACTTCCTGATAACATTATGTGGGAGGAGGAGAAAAGAAAACCAAAAAACGCATTTCATCACGACAATGACTTCTTAATGTATGATACACTTTGAAATCTGAGCTCAACAAGTGAGATTTCATAGAGAAAGAAGGCAAATATGGTCACATTTTAAGAATAGAAGTCCCAAAGGGACAGAATAGAGATTGAAAGAAATCGATCTGGTTTAGTGACAAGAAGTATTACCAGCTTGTTTAAAAGCTTTACTAATTTCTTAGAGTCCCCATACAGGAGATCAACACCAAGAGAATAACATGCATAACATTTTCCGTCCAAAAACTTTACGATGATAAAACAACGATACATAACATTCCCAAAACAGGCCGTTCTATAAAAAATAAAAATAAAAAAAGACATAAATTAAGTTCAAATAAATTCCAATAAACTGCCGATAAGTCAAAATGAGTTGAATAGAACACACCCTTGACCCTACAACTAACCTTTATGTCTCCTGTATCTAGTTTTGCATTGAAGACAAGACTGATTGCCCTCTTTCCTCTCATACTCATAGCAAGGCCTGCACACCGGGAATCCACACTCACCACAAGCTACAAAGAGTTTCCCATTCACTGTTTTTCCAACATTTTCCCCGCAAATTTGGCACAAATTTCCCTTCACCCACTTGCCCTGTCCAATCAAAAAGGGTTTTTGGTTTACATGATTTAATTTAACAAAAAAAAAAATTATATAAGTAATATATCATCATTAAAAATTTTAGTATTCCTATCAGAAAAGTCTCTAAACTCATATGCATCAACAAAGTGTGTTTTTTCAACTTTTAACTATTTTACATACTTTTCCACTTCCTTATCTAAATCAATGATAATTCTCCGTATGTATATATTCTAGCGAAGATTTATATGAAAGTTTAGAAAAGATTAATAATAGAAGCAAAACAATCTTTTAAAAGGCAAATATAACTATAAAACCAGACCACAAATACTTTTTCTATCTTCTATATTAAAACTATTCATATAGAAAGTACTCTATAGGTTTAGAATGTATAAATATGTATAAAGAATAAAGGAAAATTAACCATATGAAGATCCCACACATGAGTTATGACACATAGTTGAATTACCTTAAGCTTTTGTAGAATTAGCTATATTAGATGGTAGGAAACATCTAGGCTTGTTCTCTTCGGCATAAAACAACTGAACTAAATTAAAATATAACTAATAGTAATGATAATAATTTGGGAATTGAATTGAACTGAACTGAAAATAAGCTAACAGGCCCCTAGTGAAACATGAGAAAAGCCAACTAAATTTCATGGGTAAATTATTTGTATGAGTACAACTATTTTGTTTAAAGAACGGATGGATAAGAGCAAAAAATAAAATAAAACACTAGCAAAAAAACTAATATCTATATTGTTTGTCATTAAATTTATTTTACAAATAAAAATCATGAATTAAGATGTAGTAATTTCATATTGTTTTCCTAAAAGTAACCAAGCCATTATCGTGTACAGAATCTAGCATAGTGTACAAAATTAACATCCATTTCAAAAATTAGAATATGCTAACATTCTATTCTCATGAAATATATAATATTGACATATATATTCATATTATCCCCAAAAACAAAAGGCATACTATACTAACCTCGCTTTCTCCTGCCTCCATTGTCACAAACTTGATTAAGCCCTCTGAAACAAGTCGTATATTATATGGTTACTCTTATAAAAACTGGAGAATAAAAACTATTACATAACATTAATTGGCCAAAACAAGGTACAAAAAACATGAGAATATATATATCCAAAAAGAAAAACTGACCTTTTATAGCTCCGTGGAAGTGTAAATGTGTAACGAAGAAGAAAAAAATCTACTTTAATTGATGCTACTTAAAAAGCAATGAAATCCAAACCCTATTAAAAATGAACACAAGAAAAAGAGTGAGTGATGACTGATGAGTGAGGAGAGAGAAAAAAGAAAGGGACTAGAACTATCTTCTACGGTTCATGGGAGCTTGGAACTGGACAAGTGGAAAACTGACGGATAGTGACCACCTAAGTTTATATTTCTGGGGTCCACAACACAGCCAGGTCTTTTTTTTTTGTTTATCTTCTTCTTTGCACTTGAATTAGTACATCAAGACAGAAGGGATTAACAATAATATCATATAATCATGAAACAACGTTTTTAATTATGATTTAGGTTAGGGGATTTATGTCTCTTATTATAATACAACTGTCAGCGAAATCAATTTTAGAGATGACTTTTGTTTTTGTTTCGAGGTATATAGAGATGACTTGTTGTATACTACTGGTTGTTGTGTAGTAATTCTTTCATTTCAGGCTTTTAAGTAACGAAAACGGTCGTCATTTGTTAACAAGGTGGTATAATAATCGACAATGAACATCATTGTTTGCTGCCCAATTTCATTGTTATATGAGAGTGAGGGATAGCCTAGTTGTTAGAGTTTCCTCCCGGTTCTAAGAGGTCCTGGGATCGATTTTTACCCTTGGCAAGTTGGGATCCTCTTTATTCCTCCAACTTGTCAAGGTTTCTTCTTACCTTATTAAAAAAAAAAAAAAAAACATCGTTCTACGGCCTTGTTTTACTCAACTTATTTTTATTTATTAAAACTTATCTGAACTTATCGGGATTTATTTAAACTTATTTGAAATTTATTAGATCTTATTTTTAGAGTATCATACATTATTTTTGCTGAACTAAACTTATTTGAACTTATCTAAAATGATTTTTTCTGATAAGGACTGAAAATAAGGTGAACAGAATAGGCCCTATATATCGGGGCAGAAAACTAGGTTGTGAGCGTCGCCAAGACAGTCGAGTATGATTTCATCGATCTAGTACTCCACCCGTCTTAGAACTCTTCTGATGGCGACCCAATTTAAAGATTGTACATCTGATCTTAAAAAGTTTCCCCTTAATAACAAATGAAACAAAGATCATGCCTTGCCAATCGTGGTTTGAAAACATAGCATGACTGAAACCATGCCACTCGTGGGTGTGGGTCAAGACAGTTGGGTGTAAAAAATTTGGACACAGTCGATGTATGATGTGTGTGTCAAAGCCAGTTGCAATGCGCCACTTGTCACTTGTTTGTTGGCTTTAAAAATATATTAGTTGCAAATATTACAACAGCTATTTTTTATGAAATACAAAATAAACAAAGAATTATCAATGGCTCTTTCGAGCTATACAAATAGAGTCCCATTTTTTCAATATTCTTAACACATTTTTTTCTTCTTTCTTACTAATTTTCTCTATTTTTGCTTATTTTATATGAAAATATTCTATTCTCATTTGTTAGAAAAATAATAATTATGGAGAAAAAGTTCAAAGTAAAGTTACCTCAACAAAAATTAATTATCACATTATGAAGTATAAATTATTAACGTCTATTTCATGAAATTATGTTAATCTATGTATATAGTGAGTGGATGATGAGAAATAAATATGGTAATGTAAAGTAAATGAGTAAGATTGAGAAAGGAATGATATTTTTTTCTTTGGTCATTGTTAAGGATTGTTGGGAAAAGATTATAGGATGATATTTTTTTAGATAGATAAAGTTAGGCAGAGTGTGGGATGATCTTTGTTTTTATGACCATAAGTCCATAACTAGTGTGTGGCCCAGGCGTTACTCCGGGTGTTACTTTTTTTTTATTTTTGCATAGTTGAACTTTTGAAACTATTGTTTATGCAAATCAATTTGTGTGCTTTGTTTCGTTTGTAATACCATGTATTTTGTAAGTTGCGATATAAAACAACTAATCATGACCGAAGTTTCGCGTTATTTTTACTTTTGGGATAGTAAATATATGTTGATTGTAGTAATGAAAATAATATTCCAACTTCATGGCTGTAGGAAGGGGATGACGGCCACTATTAAGACATATAAGGGGGTTTTGTGAACATGATAATCAATGAAACATATTAGATGAAATGGTAAATGTATCTTAATTTTTATTAAGAGGTCAGGGGTTCGATTCAAGACATGTTTTTCTGAAAAATCCTGCGGGAGGGTTCCACGTGGCGCATAAACTTTGATAAGCACATCTTTTAATATATTTGTATAGATAGATGGTGCTATTAACTTGGAGCAGGTATAGATATGAATATAGTGGATAGTGGTCTAGACTCTATTGTGGTGTGAAAGCTATACTTGTCACAGGCAGTGAGTATGTGATGGATTTGATATCTTACCCATTTCATATCCACCTACTCCGTACCGATTAAGTCTTGTGTAAGATCGCCTTATCATAAAATTAGTGTAAGTCCACCTCACTTTGCTCCCTAAAAAGGTCATTTTATAAGTTAAAATGGTCACTCTATGAATTAAAATGGGTCACTTTTATATAATGGGTCACCCTATGTCTTAAAAGATCATTGCACCATAAGTGATCCATTTAGGACAGTAAGTTACCTATGTCTTACCATAAATTATGGTAAGACATTCTTATGTGAGACTTAGTATAATATAAATGGACATGAATTGAAAACAACAATCTCTTAATTCTCAAACCTAATACACATATTTTCATGTAAGCACATCAGACATTAGTATTGTTTATCATTTTAGGTAGGATTGGCAAAAGCTAAGATCACACTCCCCTGATACAAAAAAATGGATTAATAAGTTGAATTGTGTTGAATTGAACTAAACTTAAACATGGCTTAAAAGAAGAGGGCCTTCTGAAAATCATATTAGCAATTCCACGCACTGATTTACTATTCATCAAAATTATAGTAAGGAGAAGAAGCAATTCCATTCTGGAAAAATTGATAAGAACAGTCCCAACTATGGGCGTTCTGCCATTTTCAGTCCCAACTATAGATTATTTCTAAGCAGTCCCAACTATGTATTATTTTTTACAAAATTGGTCCCAGCAGGTCAATGACCTGCTACAACAGGTAAAACAATTTTTCTTTAATTTTTTTCCTCAACTCTCATTTTCTCTCTCCTTCGGTGGGTTGTCCACCACTCCACCCCACCCCCTCCCCTATCCTCTCCTTCCCCACCCTCAAACCGCCACCCCCACCCCCAAAACTGCTACCCTCTTCGAGACTCCCCTCCTCTACCACCCCCCTCCCCAACCCCAAACCCGTCACCCCTCCCCCCACCCATTCCCCGCGACCCCTCGCGAAACCCCTCCCCACCCCTTCCCCCGCGAAACCCCCTCCCCTCCCCTTCGAAACTCTCTATCAATCCCCGGAAACCCTTTCTTTGTATGAAGAAGTATTGAATTATATTGAAATGTTTTTCATGTTTGTAGTGCTGATGTACTCTCGTAATATTCATGTAAGCTGTCTATGAGCTCACTAAGCAACTCGGTTCATTTTATTTCAAATTTGAAATCTTGCTGAATTGAGGTTAAGAAATGAGGCAGTAGCTAACCAGAATTTGATCACCAATGTGATGGAATCTGATGTATTTAGCTCTTTGTGCGTATTTATTTAAAGAATTGGCAGGGTTGCAATTAAGTTTTCATGAAAGAAATATTTGACATTGAAGATTGTAGAATTTTTAGAGGAGAAAAGAGAGAAACTTGGAGAGAATTAAAAAGACTACATTTTTATATATTTTTCATACTCACCTAATGAATAAACAAAACAACCTTTAAATAGGCATACAAAGCACTACTAATAACATGTCCACTATGTAGCCCACTACTTGATATCCCACTAACTAGACCATTATCTAGACCTCTACTTATTAACCCACTAACTAATTATTAGCAACTAATCCTAACTATTAGGAAAACTATTTGACTAATTTTGGAGCATAATCCAACACACTCCCTTGCTCCAAAATTTATAGGAGCCAACATTAAACATTATGTCACAATCTTGATTCTTGGTAATTCTTCCCGCATGATGAACCTTCATTTTTTTTATCTTCATGGAGCACTTCTCTCCATTAACATGGAAGCACTTCTCTTCCTAATGTGACGCACTTCTCATCACCAAACATTTGTTGATGCACTTCTCACCAACACCATCTTTTAATTTGTTGCTGCACATTATCACCAACCTTCACTCAATGAGTACTTCTCTCCATAAACTCTCTTCGACGTAGTCTTGTAAATTTGACTACAACCACTACTAAAATTTCGGAAACCATGTCTGCGTTGACTACGATTTCCATCATTATCAGATTGCCAATTATCTGATTCTCTTGTAAAGGTTACCCCATTACTCTAAATATCTTTTCCCTCTTTTTTTATGGTAACTAAAAAATAATTTCATGGGCTAAAAGGGAACCCATCCACACATCTAAAAAAACACATTACTTGCCATGGTTGATCACAAACTCACATTTTTTTTTTTTTTTTTTTTTTTGTTTCTAGAGTTTTCTATCCTAACTTTTTTTTTTTTTTTTTTTTAATCTCTCTCTTTCTCTCCTTTTTTTTCTTCTTCTTCATTTCTCTCTACCTTTCTTTTTTTGTTTTTTTTTTTGGATCTAACCTGATGCTCTTGATACCATGTAGAATTTTTAGAGGAGAAAAGAAAGAAACTTGGAGAGAATTAAAAAGACTATATTTTTATATATTTTTCATACTCACCTAATGAATAAACAAAACAACCTTTAAATAGGCATACAAAGCACTACTAATAACATGTCCACTATGTAGCCCACTACTTGATATCCCACTAACTAGACCATTATCTAGACCACTACTTATTAACCCACTAACTAATTATTAGCAACTAATCCTAACTATTGGGAAAACTATTTGACTAATTTTGGAGCATAATCCAACAAAGATAGCTATTTATTTGACTATATTTTGAGAAAAATTTGTTGAAATCTCTAATTCATTACTTATGCATTTCTTGCTTTCGGGGATGGATGGTTTATGAAATGCAGCATAACTGGAGTTCTCATGAAGAACTTTTTAAAACTAATCTTGTATTTGCAAAAATGGTGATTAGTGGAGTAGTATACTAAGTGGGGATTGGATAGCACAGATTAGGACCGAATGGGGTGGCAGAAAAGAGGTTGGAGGAGGAGGAGGAGGAGGGTGGCAGGGGAGGGGTAGAGTAGGGGAGGGGGAGACTGTGGATGGCAGGGGAGGAGGAAGAAGGAAAATCGGTTAAAAAAAATTTTAACCTGTTCAGTAGGTGACCAGTCAACTGGGATCGTTTTCATAAAACATATCCCAAAATTGGGATTGCTCAGAAATAATCATTAGTTGGGACCAAAAATGGCGGAACACCTATAGCTGGGACTGTTTGTGTCAATTTTTCCATTCTCAAAATATGCTAATTATTTGTCAAAAAGGCTAGTATCTAAATTCTACTACTTTCTCTATTTTTCTTCATGGATTATTTATCCTTAGAATTTTGTGATAAAATATTCCAAAACTTCCATCATATATGTTGTAGAGTGTGATCATATTAAATTCATTTTAATGTATATATTATTTACGAGTAAAGATGTGCTTTGAATACCACGCAAAAGCAAGGGTAAAAAATAAATCTGGTGGCGTTTTTTTATCTATTAACTAATATAAGTAGAATTTTAATGCATGTACTAGAAGATAGATTTGAAATAATTTTGAGAAGAGTGACCAAAGTTGAATGAATTTCGTAGATATCAACTAGGTTAGTTGGTAAAGTCTTGATAGGTGGTATTCAAAATTTGGGATCAAATCCTCTTTATAACATTTGCCTTTTATAAATATCAACTAACTTAATTGATTTTAGTCTTGAAAGATGATGCCTAATACATGCGATCAAATCCCATCTACATTATGTACCATCCCAAATCTCTCTACCCACGAAAAAAAAACATTTGCCTTATGGAATATGGATCTCTCTACCCTAGAAGAAAAAGAAGTTGAATTGATAACTTCAAAATAAAGTACATTGGGGTTTCAAAAATCAAGAAGGGGCCAAAGAGGGTGAAGTTGAGTGTGAAGTAGCAGGCCTTTAGTCAGGCCCAACAAACAAAAAAAAAAAAAAAAAAAAAAAAAAGGCGTCCATATAGAAGTTACTACTATTGTATTTCATCAAAGAAGGTCATTATTTGGAACAACAAATTAATCTATCTATGGCTTCCTTCAGCTCTTTGAAATCTGCCATTTTCGACAGAGAAGAACGAAAACTGTAGCTTTCTTTCTCAACCTCTCCTTATGTCTTTCCATTATTTTATTTTTTTTATATATATTTTGTCAAATTTAATTAAGTTATGTATTTGGTTGTATTGGTCTTTGCTAGGCATTATCAAGATCATATTAGAGGCCTTAACGCCTATGATAGACACAAGAAATTCCTCAACGATTATGGTATTTTCTTCCTTACTTTTTGACAGTTTGTTTCCCCAATTTTTTTTTTTTTTTTTTGCCATTGTTGTTTTATTGATTTAGGTTTTATTAAATCGGGGGTTTTGCATTTTATGTTGTGTGTGAACTGGGAACTTTGATTTGTGGTGTACAAAAATTGAATGGGGCAAGAGATTGTTAATTTTACAACTCTAAAAGAAACTGGAAAACAAAGTAGGGGATTTTGTAGGGCAAATTCTTGCGTGTTCTCTGGAGCACCTAGAACTATGTGCTTCCGGACACCTTTTCTTTTTGCACATTTGTCAGCATGATGTAAAATGTGCAAAAATAAGATGTGTAAAAAATTGTGAGAGGGGGAGCACCTAGTTCTAGGTGTTTGCGGGAGCACTATGGTGGTTTGGAGTTTTAGTATTGGGGGACACCATGACATGTGCATTTAAGGAGCTTTTTACTTGCGAGTTGTTGGTGTCCCAAAAGTAACTGGATGATGAACAGTCCCCTCCAATGACACGGATGGGGGCTACAATCGTTCATACAATCTTCCCTTATTTTTTCCGTTATGCTTCATCTTCAAGCCTCCTTCCTGGTGTATATGTAATATGTGTTTGTATGGAACTTAAACACTTACTTCATCTTTTACAGTCAGGTATTATGGGAATGAAGGACCTGCAGATAAGAAATTACCTGTTAAAACTGATCAAGATGCTCTCAGAGAGGGATATCGGTATTTGACCATTTTGGAAATTAATTCTTTTTGTAAAAATGCTTTTGATAAAATTATGTAGATGATTTATGATGTTTGTTAAGGTTCATTCGTTCGGAAGAAGATGACATGGATCCGTCATGGGAGCAAAGGCTGGTTAAGCGTTATTATAATAAGCTCTTTAAAGAGTATCCTTGTCTATGTGCAATTTTTAACTTTATGATCTTATTTCGCGTATAAAGCTGCTACACTTTGCCCACGAAGCTTGTTTCTTTTAGATGATTCATGACCAGTTATGAGTTCTCATTACTTTTAGACTTGTTATTGTTTACGTTCAAGTTCTCAGGTTTCAATTACCTCTTGAGTTTCTGCGTTTGTTGAAATTAGCATGTTAGTGCATCTTGTGCTGGTTATTTCTTGTTGCAAGCCTTGACTTATTGCAGATATTGCATAGCTGATATGTCAAAATACAAGAGTGGCAAGGTACATGAAGTTGGCAACAATGAGGTATAATTGGCTGTCGGCAGTTCAAATGTTTTTTTTATCTGATTACAAATTATTGTCTTTGCAGATTGGCTTGAGATGGAGAACGGAGAAGGAAGTCATATCTGGAAAAGGTATGTTTATTCCCGTGCATGTTGCCTGTGGGATCTTTGTCAGTTATGAGGCATAAAATCTACTGAACATGCTAGGTTGTTTTAGTTTACTTAGTAATAACTCGTTATGAGTAGTGAATTTTGTATTGGTCTCTTCTTGTCACAATGCTGATTAGATGAGAGATCTTGCTAAACATTTCCTCCAGGGTGACCAAAGGCAGTGAATGAAAATAGCTGCTTTGAGAAGGTACAAAAAAGTTGTCCTTCGTCTCTAGCATTAAGGGCAGCTCTCCACTGAAGTTATGACATAAAATATCTGAATGGATGGAAGTACAATGAAGCACACCCTTACTAACACTACAAGAGAATCAAGTTGCATAATCATAAAATAAAAATAATCTTCTTGTACCACTAGATAATCATAGAGAAAAATTGAGTGGATGTCAAAGATCAAAAATAAATCTCACTTGTATACCACTAGATAAGTCCATGTTTACTAGCATTTTGAGGCGGAATTTCAAATCTGCCAATCAATCATGCCAACAAGTTGTTTAATATGCAAAATTCTGTAGGTCAGGCTTTTTGTCATGAGATGGTAATTTTGATGTCTGAACTTCTTATATGTATACAGTCACTGAACTGAAGTTTCTGGAAGTAACTAGGTTTCTTGTTTGTCAGGGCAGTTCATTTGTGGTAACAAGCATTGTGATGAAAGAAATGGATTAGCGAGCTTTGAAGTAAGTTATTACTTTGTCAATTGCTAATTGGTTGTCCTCAAATGCTTGTAGCTCTAAGACCATCTGTTACAGTCTAACATCTTAGATTTCTCAAGGCTGTTTGGTGATGATGAGTTGGATGTTACATTGAAAATTTCCTCTTTATTAATTAGAAGATATGGTATCCTTTTTTCCCCTAGGATCCATAGTGCATGTTTGCGCCTTTGATGAAACGCTGTAGCGTCTAGGATTAGGCTATGACAACTGTGATTACTAATTTGGAAACTTTATGAGTTCAAACTCGCTGGTTTTAGTGATTGGCAGAGTGCGTCATCGGAGAGATTATGGTTCAGATCACCTTATGCGGTGTTATGGTATTAAACGTATCTTATAAGATTGTCGGAGGGTATAAAGTTTGACAATACACAATCTATTTGTAAATTACATACAAATCACATGATTTAGTTGTTCACAGTGTTAATGGGCCAAGCAACGAGATGTTCAAACTTCAAAGTTGGCTTGTTTACTCAGTGAGTTTATAATTTTGTTGGTGTTCGACTTTCCGTTTAATAGCTTTCACGAGATATTCTCACTGAGTTTTGGTTGAACTTTTCTCGAGTTGTACAACATTGTAAGTAAAGGTGATCTGAAGTTTATATTTTGTTATTTATGCGGAGGGGAGCCAATCAATTGATATTATTAATTATGAAGGGTCTTGAACATTATAGGCGGTGTTTCAGAGCTTTATCTCATACACTAACTTGTGTCTTTTATTGCGGTGTAAATGTATCAAGTACAGATATGTAAATAGGTTAGACCTTGGTTCATGAATGATGTGATTTCTGTTGTGCAGCAAGATTGATACAAGGCCCTTTTTTTCTGTTGTACATCTCTGAACATTTTATGATTCTTTCTTCAATTAAAGTAATACGTACTCTGTCTTGAGTATTATTATTACAGTAGGAGAATGCTTAGGATATTGTTTTGATTTTCTTTTAATTTAATGTAGATTTTCTTGTTCATATTTCGTAATATCCGTTTCTGGTCTTTCAGGTAAACTTTTCTTATTTTGAGGCTGGAGAAAGTAAGCAAGCTCTTGTCAAACTGGTAGTATGTGAGAGGTTAGCACCACTATCTTCATTTCAAGATGTTCCTTGTATTTCGATATGTTTTTGCGGGAGCTGGAAGCCTGCAATAATGGCAGTGTACTTTAAAAAGGCACCTTTGCCTGATTGAGCATGTCTAACCAAAGCATTGCAATTGTATATTTGTATGCATTTTACATTCTTCGAATAATGCTATTTCAAGACATCTTCACCAGGACATCCTTTCTTTTTGTTCTCTTTAGTCTTTATTGTAGTTGTATTGTCAGCACTCTGCTTACGTTAGATGCTTCAATGGTAAAATCTGAGTTGTGGGTAACCATGGGTGTTATGGTCGGAAGCCGTACTGAATATCCTGTAACAGCTCTTTTGTGGTTAAATTTCCTTGTACCATGTCTTCTTTAAAATTAGCTTCAGTTATTTACAACTGACTGCTGCCGAATAGGTGTGCAGAAAAACTCCACTATAGAAGAAATAGAGAAAGGGAACAACTGGAAAGCCAACAGAGGGAGGATCATAAGCGAAACAGGTATTATAGTTATAGAAGAATGGATTATCAGCTTTGACCAACTTGCATGATCACAGAGGCACTGACAATTGTCTCTGGTGAGTGATGCTGGTTTGTCTTGGATTTGATGATTCATACATAATTGATTTTCCCAAGGTTAAGATTACAGAAGCAATTTCATGGTCTTTTGTTAGGAACGCAGCTAAAAGTGATGAGGTGGTGGATGATGAAGATAACATCATTGACGAGAGAAAAACAAAGTCAAAATATCTTAGGGAAGCACCTAAAAGTGATGAAGAGGTAGATGATGAAGACAATTTTATTGACAAGAGAAAAACAAAATTAGAGCATCGGGATAAAGGAAGCTCCAAGAGACGGAGGTATTCTTGTATACAACAACTGTATGGAGATATCTTTGTTTCTGATGACGTGTTTCTTCAATTGAGTTTTGTCATGGATGTCTTTGAACTTTTGAACATTTCATTTACAGGAGACATAACAGTGGTGATACTACTGACGACGAGATTGAAAGAAGCAAAGAGGGAAAGGAAAAAGGTTCAAGATCTGTTTACTTGTTAATTGCTTACATTATACTAGATGTGTTTGCTAGTTACTTGTATTGGGTACAACCATACAAATGATTTCATAGGCAGCTATTTTTTTAGTCATGTTGAATTTGTCAGTTGCATAAAGCTATTAATCTATATGGTTGCTCGATATTTATTGTTTCAAGTTCTACAACAATCGACAGGGAAGAAGGCTTCAGCTTCGGCTTCAGGGGCTGATCAGGCAGAAGATGAAAATTTTGACGAGTTTCTGGAGGGCATGTTCCCTTGATGTTGCTGAACCTTCTTTTGTTTTTAGACTAAAAGAAATCTGTAAGTTTTGTACTATCTGAAGATTACACTACCTTTTGGACCTGTAAAATGTAAATAATGTATGATTAATTTTTGCTGATTCATTTCTGTTAGCATTTAAGATGAGATGCAATACACTGAGGGCATGCTTTTTTTTTTTTTTTTTTTTTTAAAGAGAAATTTCATTAATTGAAAGTCAAACGGCATCTACAATAAGTATTAAAGAAAAACAGGATACAATCAAACAAGATCAGATCAACTTCATCTTTGATGAAACTACAATGAACCAGATCGAATATTGTGGCGCAAGTTCCTTGTATTTGTTGTCCCAAGCAACTATTAATGGAACCGTCTATCATTTTAACATAGTTTGGAGAAGAATATTCTTGATCTATCCATATTAACCGCATCCGAGCTTCCAATATTTTCATGTTGATAGTTTTGGACTTCAACTAATGAGAACAATTTATCATACCTACAAATAAAAAAACTAGACTCACAACTCCCATAGGGGAGAAGAGGACCTCAACAACAGAGAAGACTAGTCTTTCCATATCAGGGCACAAGAAACTCTCATAAAGAGAGACTAACTTATTTAACAAAACAAAAGGACAAACTAGAAAGTGAAAACAAGAGACGAAAAGGGGTTTACCATGGATGAGATCACCCATGGCAGTCCCTTACTGATGAATGGAAAGGGGGGAAAAGGAAGGCGGCTAGAGAAAAAAACTAGGTTTAGAGTTATTTGTCGCATGGAGGGCATGCTTACTGTGTTTAAATAGAGCGTTTTTTAATCGGGAAAAGAAAAACTTTTTACCGTGAAATGGTGCTTGATGAGTGCACTTAGGAAATGCTTCTAAGTACATAATAAATTAATAACCCATAGTAAAGGTAGCACTAATCAATTGATTTGTGGCATTTGTCATCATCGGATGTCATCTGGTTAATTGTCTCTTCTGATAAGCTGCTGTCCATGGGGCCTTGGTGGTTAACATTAAAGTTGAAAGTTTGTGGGTGGTGAGGTGATTGAATAGTGATACTTACTTGATATACGATTGTCACTATCATTAATTATTCTCTGGGGGTGGCTTTATAGATAAGCAAACATTTGCTTGTGTCCTTAACTTTGATTTCTCTTTTTCATATTGTCCACTCTGCTTTAGTTTTTTACACCATTTAGAGGTTGATTGCTACTTTTCCTTTGTGGCTGCAATATGTTCATATATGGATTATGTTAAAACCCATCTTTAATATGGATATCTAATACATCTCTTACATGTTCATAAAGTGTGGAGACGATTGGATGATATTCCCTTTGAGTACAAAATTCACAATATAAGACGGCATGATATGTGAAGGAGTGTATGATCATTCCACGCCATAATTGTTATCATAGCAATGTTTAATTCTAATTTCCAAACATGTGATTTTTTCACAAATTTTAATTCCTACACAATATTATTTTTAAAGTGGTAATGCATGTTAATTTACGAAGAAACACATATTTAGAGATGAATTCTTATTACTATAAACATGTATTTTTTAGAATTTATTATTGTTGTTGCTGCTATTTGGCGGCGTCTCCCATTGGTTAGAGAAATGTAACTATTACTTAGGGACAATCTAAAAGAGAAAAAGGCAATTATTAAAGTTTAAGCTATAAGTATAACTATATTTATTGGATAAAATAAAAGGTACTCTAACCATGTTTATCAAAATACAAACTAGAGTATGTTATTTTCAATTTAGTTTTGCTTATCTGAACTTATTAGACATTATTATATTTTATTAGTCACATTAGTCCTTATTAGAATTTATTGGGACTTATTAGGCCTTATTTTGTGTTGTGTCAAACCTTATTGAAGTTTCTTTTCTCTGAGCTAAACTTACTTGAACTCATTCTTATTAGTCCTGATTTAAACATATATGAGCTTATCTTTTCTTTTATAAAAACTGAAAATGAAGTCAACAACTCAACACAACACATAGTATATGATAACTCTTTCCTCGCTTGCCTCATATGAGCTGTCATTTGTACCTAAGTGCCTATCAGGCTATCAGCCACCAGGTGTCCGTCCAACTCCGGAGAGCACGTGCTAGTAGGCATGGGAATGCATTTTATTATTTTATACATCAAAAAATTAAAATTGAAGTTTTGCGTTTGGAGTCTTCTTGATTTAGTTTCATTGCTTTTTAATTTTTGATAATTAATAGCCCATTTTATTAATTGGAAAGAGGAGCAAAAGTTGAAAACACCAAAGGATTGGAGTTACACCTCTACAACACCATTTCAAAACACACCCAGACACTATCCAATTGAGAATCAATCTCCTAAGAAAACACCCATACATCATTCATGTCTCCTATGAAAAGTTGAAAGCAAATAAACAACCACCAAAAGACCAAGACAACAAAGATGAACTCCACTAACTAAGCTTTCATTTAGAACCACTAACTAAACTCCACTAACATTGCGAAACCATGCGAAGATGAAGGAAGAGCTGAAGATCATGATATACCCTTTGAAGAAAATAAACAAACAATCACCATTAGGGCTTCTAATTGTTCACCCTCTTTGCAACTTGAAAGCCATTCTTCTTTTCCATTTTAAACCCAAGATGTTGAAGCAATGGCGATATATTTTTCTTCTCTGTTTTGCGATGAACCCCCAAATGTTGAAGAATTTGACCATTATTTTTCTTCATTGACCATGAAAGTGAGGACTTGACACAATATTGTTCCCATTAGGCTCCGAGGACATACTCCTACCATGACTAACAACACCATCCGACTCAACAGATCCATCCAAACAAGTGGATAATAATTAAGACATCCCGCGTCTCTCCCTGCCTTCACTAATCACTCTTGAGTCTTCAATTCCTTCTTTTGTCATTCTAATCAGACATTGATACACCTATCCATTGAGTAGACAACCCACTACTAATAGAGCATTAAAAAAAAAATTTATGTTGAGTTGGATTCTATTACCACAACCCTCAACAAGTTTTTATAAATGGTGGGTGGTCTACTCGGTGGGTAGACTTTTTCCATTCTAATCCAATTTTTTGTCCGCTTCTAGTTGATGGACAACTGTCACGTGAAATGTATCAACATTATGAGCAATGTTTGGTTATATTTGGATTTTAAACGGGGTTAAATACCTTTGGTTTAAACCTATTACCATTACTCGACGCTTCGGCGGTGATGGACTCCCATAAGTTGTTACTTTATCGATCTTCCCCCATCAAGTCTTGTTATCATTTGTTGTGGTAATGACTTATCATTTCCATTTCATTTCAAAGCTTGAATCAAATATCCAATGAAAGTAATAAGTATTATTATCATTCCACTTTATTTGATTATCTTGCTTCTCCATTTTATGAATTGAACCAAATATGCTCTATGTATGAGTCCCACCTTAATGAAAGGGAGGAAGAAGAGAGAAGGAAAAGTTTTGAGGCTTGACGACCCAAATTAAACTAGATTATTTTAACTTTATCAACAATGTACGAATCCCATCTTAATTCACAGGGGAGAAGGAGATTATAAACATTATATTCCTGTTGTTTGCGCTTATGATTTTTCTCTGGCAAATTTGTCATAATAGCTTAGGAGTTAGAAATATTTTATTCACACGCAAGATTATTCCCCTAAATGAATGCCCTCTGTGTCATTCCCACACCGAAAGTATTGACCATCTCTTTATCAATTGTACTATATCCAACTCAATGTGGGACTTACAAGAGATTTCAGACTAGATGCATTTCCACCATAGGGGAACACCCTTACTCGATACTATTCAATCCCTAAAAAACAGGAAAGTTTATCTTCCTTCTTTGGTTCGTCTGGAAAGAGTGAAACGATATTGTCTTTAATAATGCTTCTTTCAATCAATATCGCATACTTCATAAAGCCAAATTCCTCTTCCACGAATGGGCTACCCGTACAAAGCTTGATTCTTGTCAACTCGCAGGTACTACTTTCTCTTCATCCTCCACTCATTCCATTTCCACCGAGCAATCTTCTTCCATCTTGGTTGCTTGGTCCCCACCGCCTTCATCCACTTTCAAGCTCAATTTTGATGGTTCCGTTTCTAAACAATCAGCCGCAACAAGAGTCATCATCCGCAACAGTAACGCAGACCTTATCCATGCCGCAGCTAACAACGCTTCATAAAGGCATTCTACTAGCTCTACAAAACCAAATTGAGAACATTCACATCGAGGGTGACAACCTATTAGTAATAAATGCAGTCAAGAACTTATGCCAAGCCCCATGGCAGATTCAACTCATTATTGAAGAGATACAAGATCTACTACGTCAATTTAAATCCTACTCGATATATCACATCTACCGTGAAGCCAACAAAGCATCAGACTGGATAGCAAACGTCGGCCACTTAGTTACCTCTGATTTCCATATTAGTCATGATTCTTCTTCGGCTCTCAATACAATCCTTGTAAATGATAGTTTAGGAGTTCCCCTCGTGAGGAGGGTCTCCTAAACCTCTTTCTTCTTACCTTTATAAAAAAAAAAATTTGGTGCTACAAAAGACTAAAAGAGGCCCTGTAATTACTCCACTAAGGGAATGTCCTTAGCCCTTAGGTAGACTTTCCTGCAAGTATTCAAACATTTAAAATGGAAGTAGTTATTTAGAGATAGAAGAAGTAATTGAGAAGATATATTCATGCACAAACAATATGTAATGAAGTCTATAATATCAAAAGAAGCACTATCTTCAAGTACTTTTATTCCTTAATTTTCCATTTATTTTAAAAGTCGAAGTTAAAGAAATTTGATCGGATATATATTTTATACTTCATATAAGGATAGATAAACTTATTTAAGTTAAATCTTGTTAGATTTGTTTCAACGTCAATCTTCTTTTTCAAGTTAATATGTAATTCAACATATATAGTACTCCCTCCGTCCCATAATATAGTGCTCACATTCCTTTTATGGTGTCCCAAAATGTTGTGCCTATTTTCTTATTTCAATTTGTTTGGACTAAATTATCCTTAATTTCTACACAAACTTTCCAAAATACCCCTACTTTTCTCTCAAAACATGTGATCCCATTTATTGCTTTACACCATTTCAAGATATATTTATTGTTTTTTTATTTTGTTTAAAGGAAAAAGAAAATAAAGAACTAATTTCAATACATTTTTTTTTGGAAATCCTACTACTCATTCTATTTTTCTTAATTCCCGTAAAAAATGAGACGTGAACACTATATTATAGGACGAAGAGAATAATAATAGACTAATAGTTATAAAATATGTAATGATATGAGAGAGTATACACATATTAAATGGGAAGAGGGAAAGAAAGTCAAGAAGCAATCGATCCTTTTATAAGATTACTCGTACTTGAGTCATATGCTCCCTTGCTCTGTTCCTTTCGATCTCTTACTGCACGATTTAGTGTACATGCTCTTTTTTTCTTCTTTCTCCTTCATTATAATCGAGCTATATAATAATACAATTATACAAACACCTAGCTTAGAGATACTGACATGCAATGCTTATGTATACCTCATGTCCTCATCACTCATACTTGAAAAGGTAATATATATATAAATAGCAACATGATTGTCTGATTGAAAGAGTCACTAATACGACAAATTCTAGAATAGTAATTCCATTAGATTAAGTTTCCAGATCTAAGCCATGAGAGCAAGTTTCCTGATAGCACTACTTTTAAGAAAATTAAAATGGTTAGGTTGTAAATTTGAAAACTTCTATATGCCACTGTGATCCGGGATAGGCTGGACATATCAATCCTAACTCCTAAGTTTTTTTTAAAAAGTCATTCATTGACATAAAGTCATACGATATTTGTAATAGAACTCGAAAACTAGGATATACATATCAGATTAAAACAAACTCAATTTTAATCTGATAAACCACGATATTTGAGTAGAAATAACCCTTTTAATACACTTTCACTTAGTTGTTTAATACAATCTTCTATAAGGGGGGTCTAATGACCCTGATGTAGTTTTGAGGTAAAACTGGATTTAAGCCAACTGAGTTTAACTGAAGAACCGACATTTGTCGCAATCTCGCACAAATTCCTATCAAAAAATCAACCTTCGACTTGATACTTGGGACGGGAAAAACTAAGAACCCACAAACTATACTCACAAATCCTACAGAGGAGCAAGAGGGAGCCCCCGCAAGAGAGGAGATAAAACAAACCCACCCTGAAGGGGGTAAATAAAACCCATGTAGGGGATAAAAGTCATCATACATATGGAACTTGCTGAAAATAGCAAAATAGCTATTGTGCACCGACTCCATTCAATTTTTTTTATAAGAATATAGGGAAATGATGTTTACAATACCCTAAACCGATAAGAATTATATTCTCTATGAGAAAGAACTCAATGCCAAGATAAAGTAATGTTACAACTAAATTAAACAATTTAAAAAGAAAGTGTCGTCTTAAACAAAAGTAAATGAAGGAAGTATCTTGTGACCATTTCCCAAATTTAGAATGTTTATTGGAAAGTTGGTTTACGTTAGCTTTTGCTTAGAAATGCGTGAATTATAGAAAAAAGGAGAGAGTAAGGGCTTAGTGGAGCCATAATTATATGGTAACAAGCTATTACAAATGGTTATTATGGTCTATGGAGCACTTAATCAAACGCATCAAGGTAGAAATTTCCTTAACAAGGACAGCAAGGACGAAGGAGTCTTACTCTTGCGTGCATAGCAAATAAAAGAAATGCTAATAATTTATCTTTCCACCCCTTCCCACTTCCCACAATCCAATGATTAATATTAAAAATAAAACCAAATTGCCTAAGAGTGCGTCTTGGACTCTTGAGTACAGATGTTACATCATAACTTATCGTGAACACGTATGCATGAAACTTTAATAAGAATATCATATCATTTATTTTATGTCATTTGAGTTTTTTACACGAAAGAAGCGGTAGTTTACACGGATTGTTACTTATAAATTATTGTGTTTTAGTGAAAAGGAATAGTAACCAGTCCTACTAAAGTACTAGGAGTGAAAATTGGAAAAACAAAAGTAAATCTCTTTCTTTCTTCCCCCGTGTTCTCACTTTCTCTCTCCTCTCCTTTTTTTTTTCCTACTAATGTTAATACTTCCTCTGATGTGAGCTGTCTCTCTTAAGGATGCAGGTATCAACAGTGAATTTTCACTTCCCATGAACTTAAAATTCGATAATTGTAAGCTCTTTCTCTTCTTTCATCTCTCTCTTCACTTTAAATAGATTTTGATCCCATAATTGATCTTTATAATTCTTCATCAATTTTTGTTCTTTTCATAATTTCATGTCTTTGTTGTAACAAGTTGTTTACGTCAAGGAGTGCTCTGATTATGGAAATTCATATTTAATCCAATTAATTTCTTTGGAGCAAATTATTTAATTAGTAATTTCCCCCCTTAAGCTACAAGTAATTCAAGAATGTGAATTTAGTCCTAAATATATGAGATTTTTAAGGGTAGGTAAGGATTATGAGAATTTGTTAGCTGGGTTTTTGATGTTGATTATCTCAAAAAACTGATTAAAGTTAGATAAATTTGCGGCTTTTGTGCGAATTACTACCTTTTTAGATTTTTATTAACTTCCTATGCTTAGGAAATTTACTTATTGGGTTTATTATAGTTCTTAAATTATGTCATCTTATGTTACCATATGTTATGCATCATATTAAAATTATACTTATTATATGAATTTCCATATGGTGTAGCATCCAATTTGCTTTCTGCTACCCTTTTCAGAAAAGCTAGTATCTTTGAGATTAATATAGAGAATTACCTTGACTTTCTACAGGACACCATTTCAAGAATTGCCTTTTAATCACACAATTTACAGATCTTGAGATTAGTAGTATAGATTAACCAGGGTTTGGGAGAAATGCCTACTAAATCCGGAATTGTGGAAGATCCATTCAAAGATGAAGGAGGGGCTAAACCTCAAAACATGTTGTTTGGACAGCCCTGGTGGCGTGGTCTGAGTAACAATGGTGTCTCTCCTACTTCAGCTTCGAATGACTCTTCCGCTCGATCATCTACTGGGGAACCAGTAAATGGTTCTGTCTTGGCTGGCAATTTTTCAGTGCCCTTGAATGGGATACAGGACGCCGGTGGTAATGCTTGTAGAGAGATCCAGACTGTATTACCCGCTCAACTGCGTATGCATCTCTTTCTCTATGTGTGCTGTGAGAATAAGTTGTCTGTTTTACGTTGTTCTAAGAGTATATGTAGTGAGATTGTATGTTATTTATTCTCACCTTGTCAAATTTGTCTCTAACTATAGTATAACATATGATTTATTAAGTATTAAAGACTGAAATTGCTCATTTCCTGAAGAGACTATGTTGAGTTGCGGTGGAGTCTCAAACCTTGGTTTAGGATCACTTTGGAATCCATATAATAAGATGGGAGCTGAGGGCTGATTGGGTTTTTTTTGGGGGGGGGTACCGCTGAGGAATTTGTACCTTTTTGCTCCCTGTCTTTGGGAGTGGGATGTAAATTTGGAGTTGAATAGAACCAAAGGAGCTGTATTTTATCCTGCTGCAAGATTCTATGAATCGATATAAACCTCCAAACACTCTTTGTAGAGGATCAATGGCTGTGGATGACTTGGATCATCCATAATCTTCAACCAGTGTAGTAGAGTGGACTTGATGTGTTTTCGTCATTGTAGATTGAATAAATATCCGTTTCATGTTTAAGCTTTTCATTTCCTCCGTCTTATGTGATGTACTTACACGCATAATTGTTTCTTCGCAAAACAGATAAGGATAATACACAAGATCAGCAGCCTCTTAAACAAGTGCAGTCCTCAATGCCACAAAATCTTGGCGACCAGTCTAATGCCCAAATGGAACTTGTTGGCCACTCAATTGTAAGAGTCTCCACCTGAGTTGCTCTGAAGGTTGATCTATGGACCTTGGACAGAGTTTATTATGGTTCTGTCCTGATGATATAGATGGCTCTGACTGTATGCTGTTGTTGTTCTGTCCTGATGAAATATATGGTTATTATTGTATGCTGTTGTTGTTCTGTCCTGATGGAATATATGCTTATGAATGTATGCTGTTGTTGATCTGTGTTAATTGAAGATTTTGCTTCATACTCCATGTTTATCTGAAATATGATTTTATACTGTATTTTTTGCAGGTCATGACATCATACCCTATTCAGGATCCAACTTATGGAGGAGCTATGGCTTATGCACAAGTACAGCAGGTGTGTTGGGAAGTGTTTCATGTCCATCGATGACACTACTGATACTAACCAATATTATCCTTGCATGGGCTAGAAGCTTAGAACTTGGGGAGGATTTCTTAATTTTTAAAAATGGTTTTGTGATGTCTTTTCTGCTTTAACTAAGGTTCTAGTGAAATACTATGTGTGTAGCACTTGGAAGGAGCATAGTGGTAGGGGCAATAGTAGTAATATAACTTGTTCCTTTATCCCTCTTTTTGCCCAAGGGATAACAGGACTGATATTTGCATTATTTGTGTTTTCCTTTTCCCCTTTTTCTGAAAAGGGTTAGAGTAAGTCTTCGAAATAACCAATTATTAGTTGCATCATTGGTGCTTTCATCATTTAAAGTGGGGAAATTTGTCAGTAAGTAATATCCTTTTCACTTGTATTTAGGTGAATCCTCAGCTGTATGGATTCCAGTTGCACCAGAGTAGAATGCCTCTTCCCCTTGCAATGGAGGAAGAGCCTGTTTATGTGAACGCAAAGCAATATCATGGGATTCTAAGGCGCAGACAGTCACGTGCTAAGGCAGAGTTGGAAAAGAAAGTTATTAAATCTAGGAAGGTATGTGAGTTTATATAGTATATTACTAGTATCATCTTATATTTATCAGCGGAATTTCTTTTTTTAACAAATAATTGCTTTTTACTCTTTCTTCCATATTCTTTTCTGTTGGGGATTGGGAAGGCAGGATACAGGCTCACTTTCATTATACTTAAGCTCTGTTATATATCTAATCTCTTATCTGCTGTAACGTGTTGTTGGTTAACTAATTATTGAGAGTTTTGCATGATTTTTGTTCTTCTAGATAGATTTTTCTGCTGGATCTTCCTGCATGTGATATAGCAACTTGGCAACTTCTGGTTTCTGACATAGTTTCTTCTCATGTGGCAGTGGTTCACGGTTGTGAATTATATAGTTTCCAGTAGCTAGTATTAAAGTTTTCTTCATCATTTTTTCCTCCCAATCCATGTTTCAATATATCTTTTCATAGTCGTTCTCATTTAGAAATTTTTATTTGGATATTAAGTCTTGGTATTGAGGTGTCAAATGTCAACAGAGTATGAGGAGTTGTATATTGATTGTGTTCCCTCCATTACACTAGATTTGTCAAGTCTTGGAAAGTAAAGAACTAAGGAAAGGGCTATCTATAGTATTGTTGTGTTGTGGTACAAGTTTCTTTTTTTTGCTTTTTTTTAATACTCTTTTATTAGTTAATTTATTTATTTTGTCTCTTTAATGGAAAATTTCAAATTGCTATGCATCTACCTTGTAGTTTCTCATCGTCATCTTCACTAGAATTGAACGACAGCTTTCATCTTAGGAAGTCGTCTTGTGATATGAAGTAGTGTACTATATTGCCTCACTAATTATGTAGCTTTCCATCAAGGGTTACATGGAGCTAATTTTATTTACTTTAATTTTTGGGGATGACCAATCCTGAAGAGGTCAAATGGCTTGAGTCATTCAAGCAAAGATGATGAAAACCTCTCTAAAGCTGGGAAAAGTCTCAATAGAAGTTGAAAGAGAGTATCTGAAACTTAAGCCGAATGTCAAGGTCACAAAGTGTCCCTATATGACATCAAATCCAAGATTCATTGCCCTAACTAAGTTTATATTATGGCCTGAGACTGATACACTCTCTAGAGGCAGATGGAATAAGGTCAGAAGATGCTTGGGGAAAGTCGTGCTACCTAGTATCCTCCTAGATTCCCTTGGGTTTCCAAAAAAAAAAAAAACGAAGTCTCTCGGGTAACATTGTGGGGGTCTTCCAGATCATGTTCTCCATTCCATAGATTGTAGGCCCAAATTTCACAGTAAAGTCTGTTTCGAAGCCTACCACATGAAGAACATGACATAACTGTCCACTTGTTACCGATATTGTTCCTTCCCTCATCGGCATCATCAAGCTACTTTGAGTTTTATCTTGTTGGAGTTCAAGTTTTCTTAGCTATACGATGACTTTATAAGCAATGTTATTCTGGGGGATCAGATCTAGAGTTGGTCTCATGTCTCAACGATGCGTGATTTCTTTTACATCCCAGTGTGACATTGGAAGTATGGTTGTCAGAGTTCACAATTATGTTGAACTCAAGTTAACAGAATAAACGAGAGAGAGGAGAGAAGAGAGAAGAGAGAAAATATAGTGTAATGTGTTTGTGTTTATTTCTGAATGAATGAATTATTACAGCATAGCTATGTATTTATACAGCAATGATTGAGCTTAACTAACTCTAACAAACTAGAGTAGCTTATACAAGAAGTAATGAAACTAACTGTAACTAACTTCTATTGTATATAACATATTCTAGAAGTAGTTTTAGCTTCTATATAACAACACCCCCCCTCAAACTTGGGAGGAGTTATCCAGGAACCATACCAAGTTTGCTTGATAAATTATTGTGCTGAACACTAGGAAGAATTTTGGTGAAGATGTCAGCAAGTTGGTTCTGGGTAGGCAAATGGCTCAGCTCAGCTGTATGAGGCCTTCCAAGACCTTGTCTATATTGAAGTGACAATCCACTTCTATATGTTTAGTTCTTTCATGGAATATAGGATTCGTAGCTATATGATTAGCTGATTGGTTGTCACAATGGAGTACAACAGGTTTTAAATTAGTAACACCAAACTCTTCAAGTAACCTTACAACCCATGTAACTTCACTAGCAGCCTGGGCCATAGCCCTATATTCAGCTTATGAAGAACTCTTAGAAACAATACCTTGTTTCTTGCACTTCCAGCTGATAGGTGGGTTTCCCAATAAGAGAACATAGCCAGTGATAGACCTCTTGGAAGTGAGACAAGCAACCCAGTCAAAGTCACTAAAGGCTTGTAAAGAAAGCTGATTAGTAGCTTGAAGGAGGATACCCTTACCAGCTGTAGATTGTAGATATCTGAGGGTGTGATTGAGAGCTTGAACATGACTTAGCCTTGGACTATGCATAAACTGGCTTAAAGATTGCACAACAAATGCAATGTGAGGCCTTGTATGTGTTAGAAAGTTCAATTTTCCAACATAACATCTCGTCTCAAAGATCTCGAATAGAGAGAAGAATCATCAAGAGAGAGCTTAAGGTCGAGAGGGAAAGGTGTAACTACGACCTTGGTGAGATAAAAAACACAATCAGTCAAGAGCTCCTTGGTAAATTTCTTTTGAGTGAGAATATAACTAGCAGAAGTTTTACTGATTTCAATGCCAAGAAAGTAGTGTAGAACACCTAAATCCTTGATGCTGAAGGTGTTGTGTAGATGATCTTTGATAGCTTGTATAACAGCTTCATTGGAACCAGTGATGATGATATCATCTATATATACTGCAGCTATAGTAACATCACCATTTTCTTTCTTTAAGAACAATGAGTAGTCATTTTTGTATGGCATAAAACCTTGAGAATGAAGCTCATCAACAAGCCTAGCAAACCACTGCCTAGATGCTTGTATAAGACTATATAGAGACCTTTTAAGCTTGCACACATGACTTGGAGGAGCTGAAACACCATTTGGCACTTTCATATATACCTCTTCATGTAAATGCCCATGAAGAAAGGCATTATTAACATCAAGTTGAAACAAATTCCAGTTTTTGCTAGCAAAGATAAGAGATCAAACTCCCGACGGTTGACATTTTTACAACCAGAGAAAATGTCTCTTGATAGTCAAGGCCATATTTCTGAGTGAAACCCTTGGCTACCAACCTAGCCTTGTATCTTTCAATTGAGCCATCAGCATGTTTCTTGACCTTGTAGACCCACTTGCAGCCTATAGGCTTCTTATGCTTAGGTAGAGGTACAAAATCCCATGTGCCATTGTTCTGTAGTGTAGTTATTTCTTTCTGCATAGCTTCTACCCAATTGACATCAACAGCTGCCTCTTGGTAAGTAGTTGGCTCAAAGCAATCTATTTGAGTATCAACAACAGCTTTATGTGAATCAGGAAGAGAAGTATATGAAACTAAGTTATACCAATGTGTAACTGAATTAGAACAAACAAAGTCCTGGAAATGGGCAGGGAGTTTAGTTTGTCTAGAAGACCTCCTAGGTGGAGAAGGAGGAGAAGGAGGCTGAGGAGGAGAAATAATGGGAGATGAGGTTGGAGGAGCTGTGGAGACAGGAGAAGAAGTAAGAGTAGGTGAAGTAGGAGAAGGTGAAGTAGGAGATGAGGTGGAAGAGGTATCTGATGATGTCAACATATCAGGTTGAGATGGTGTGAATGAGTCAGTAGTAGAAACAGGAAGAAAGAATTGAATTGAATAGGTGTGTTTAGGATTAGAAGAGAGATGAAAAGGGAAATGTTTTTCATGAAATTGTATATTCCTAGATATAACAATTTTATTAGTGATTAAATTGAGAACTTTGTAGGCTTTGTGGCTAGGTGGATACCCTAGGAACACACAAGGGTGAGCTCTGTTGTCACTTTTTTTTCTTGTAACAGTAGGAGTGGCTATATAGCATAGACAGCCAAAAACTTTTAAGAGAGAAAGATCAGGAGGAGTGCGAAAGAGTCTTTCATATGGTGTAGAAAATGGAATACTCTTTAAAGGCATCTTGTTAACCAAGAAAGTGGTAGTGAGAATGCACTCATTCCAGTACCTAGCAGGAAGCTTAGACTGAATGTATAATGCCCTTGCAGTTTCAATGAGATGTTTATGTTTTCTCTCCACAACACCATTTTGTTGTGGAGTGTGACTACAGCTCTTCTGTTGCACAATGCCCTTAGTAAGCAGTAAAGTTTTCATTGATCCTTCAGTTAGATCAGGTGCATTATCTGATCAGGTGCCTTTACTTTCATATCAAACTGAGTTTCTACATACTGCAAATATTGAGTCATAATAGAAACAAAATCAGTTTTATTTTTCATGAAATGAGTCCATGTCATTCGAGTGTAATCATCAACTATTGTGAGAAATTGATTACAACCTAAGTGTAACAACTCAAAAGGCTTATTGTTTTTTATAGAACTAGTAGGGAAGGGAGATCTTGTATGTTTTGCCAAAGGACATATATTCCAAAAGCATTCAGCTATACATCCTTGAACATCAAGACCTTTAACATTCTTTATTCTACCAAATGACATGTGACCCATCCTTAGATGCCATAACTTGGCTTCTTCAACTTCAGCAGAACAATTGGTTGAAAGAGCAACTTTGTGATCTGTACCAGCAGCAGGTGAAAGAAGGTTATCATCTAGAACATAAAGACCCTTTTCAAGCTTACCAAGCACTATTTGCTTGTTCAAGGAAAGGTCCTGAAGCACACAATTATCATTGACAAATGATACAGAATAAGCAGCATTGTGACATAACTTGGAAATAGAAATCAAGTTGAATTGGAAACCAGGCACATGTAGGACATTTTCAAGAATAACAATGCCTTCCAAAGAGATGTTACCTTTATGTTTAACTTTTATTTATAGTTCCATCAGGAATGGTAACCATAGGATGTGGTGCAGTAAGTTAGATCCGAGCACATGTGGTCAGTGGCTCCACTATTTAATATCCAAGTATGATGATATTTAGAGAGTAAGCAATGATACAACTGAGAACTTACTGCCAATCCTATTGCTGAGTCTGAATCATTTTAATTCCGAGTTTGTTGTTTCTGCAAGTATTGTAGAAACTGCATGTGTTGTTGTTATGGAGTAAAAGTGGCATGAACAACACTAGAATCTTCAGTGGAGTTAGGGAATTAACCGAAATGCAGCAGCAATTCTTCTCCCTTTGTATTTGTTATCCTTAGGATAACCATGCAGCTTCCAACATTTGTCAATTGTGTGATTTCTCATCTTGCAATGTTCACAAAACAGATGATTTCTCGAGTATTCTTTGCATTGCCACTGCTAGAAGGTTTTGAAAAGAATGGCCTAGCATCCATCATTCTATTTGCTTTGTGAATGCTGTAGTAACTTCACCAGATTGAGACTTCAAATTACTCAATTCTTTGTGAGTTTCTTCTTGTAAAAACAATCCGTATGCCTTGGAAATTGTTGGCTATGGACTCATCATGAGTATAATACTCTTTGTATGAACAAATTTTTCATTAATCTTCATCAAGAAATGAATCAACCTTTGTTTCTGTTGAGATTTCTCCAGTTTTTTTGTCAGGTCACAATCACAGCCCAGTACACTCACATGAAGCCAAAGGATCCAATCCATCTAATTGATCCCAAAGCAATTTAATCTTTGTGAAGAAACTAGTTATACTTTCATCTTCTCCCCGAGGTCCGGATGTTTGACTGAATCTTTCCTCAAGATCAAGCCAAATTTCTCCAAGCAGTGTTGAAATATAGCACACTTCGACTTATAGAAGGTTCTAAAGAATTCAGAATCCAAGAAATCACTAAATCATTGCATCTACTCCACAATCTGAAGTTTGATGAACTTGCTACTGGTTTAGTTAATGATCCATCAACAAAACACAGTTTATATCTAGCTGACAAAGCAATACTCATAGATCTTCTCCAATCATTGAATCCAGTTCCATTGAAGGTAGAATTTACCAGTTTTGATGAATTAACATCAGAATTGTTCAGAAAATATACTGAATTAGGATTTTGCTAAGGATCTTGATTGTTTTGATTGTTTTGAGAAGATTTTTTTTTGATTTTGAATCAATCAAAGTCAAATCAGAAATGAAATTGAAGAACTTAAAGAATTCAGGTTTCAGAACAACCTGAAATCAGAAATGAAATTGAATTGAAGAACTAAAAAATTCAGGTTTCAGAATAACCTGAAATGATGATGATCAGATTTTTCACTAATCTGAGATAATGATTTGCGGAATTCCAGAAATCAGCAGGATCATATGATCTGCTCTGATACCATGTCAAAGTTGACAATTATGATGAACTCAAGTTAACAGAATAAACGAGAGAGAGAAGGAGAGGAGAGAAGAGAGAAGAGAGAAAATATAGTGTAATGTGTTTGTGTTTATTTCTGAATGAATGAATGAATTATTACAGCATAGCTATGTATTTGTACAGCATTATTGAGCTTAACTAAATCTAACAAAGTAGAGTAGCTTATACAAGAAGTAATGAAACTAACTACTAACTGTAACTAACTTCTATTGTATATAACATATTCTAGAAGTAGTTTAGCTTCTATATACCAACAATGGTATTCTTATATTGTACGTGATGAATTTGTGCTCTGGCTGCTCTGAACTACTCATAATCACTTAATCAGTAATGCTTTTCTGCCTTAATCAAACAATAGTAGGAACTGCAGCTGCTATCATTTGCATTTTGTTACTCATGTAGGTACAAACTACTCTTTTCTATGAGAATTAAAGATTTTATGTTGTGCCTCTGCATGTGGCACTCTTCTGTCCAAAAATTTATATCTATTAAAAAAATTTCTACCTTTACCGTAGTCTTTGTTATTTTGGCCTATTTCTCTCCCTGTCAACCAGTGCATTATGTATTTACCAACTATTTTCCCTTCATCTTGCTGACTTGCCATACAGTTTCTAACAGATTCGAACTCAAGTCTTATTTGATTCTGAGGGCTTTGTTATTTTGTCATTTCCCGCAGCCATATCTTCATGAATCTCGTCATTTACATGCTTTGCGAAGGGCAAGAGGTTCTGGAGGACGTTTTCTCAATGCAAAAAAGCTTGATGACAATAATGCTGATAATTCAATAAAGACAGAAGCAAATTCAGCAACCAACCTTCAAATTCATTCGGGTGGTTCAGCATATTCTCAACATGTGTCCTCTACCTATAGTGCAAATGCAGCTTCTTGGAATCAGCAAGAAGCAAGAGAATTGATGATTTCAGACATGCACAAAGCAGAGTCACATTCTAGTAACGCCACTAATGTTCACGGCCTCTCATCAACATATCATTCGTTTTCTGGTCCTGATGAAGGAAGAGACTACTATGGTCAGGGAGGATTGAATTTGAATGGGGCTCTTTCCGTCAAGTAGGACCCACTTTGAGGGACGGCTGCTACATTATTACCTTCTGGTACTACCTTTGACCCTTTTTGAAGTAGTGCTTTTCATTTTGTAGATCGTTAGTTATATATATGTTCTATCCACAATCAACTTCTCTGGAAAACTACATTTTGACTGGGCTTTTGATATCTAAACTATAGGTGTCTCATAGTTATAACTTATTAACTCGCAAGGATGAAGATTTCAATTCTGTGAATATTTTTGTGTTGTTTGAGTTGATGTCAGGTTATGTTAGCAGTATTGGGTGTGATTCAATTATGGAGAAAAGTAACCCTTCAAGTATGTGGAGTGTGGAGTCTCAGGCAACTCATTCTTGGCTGGATTATGTGGTTTACCGTGGTCGGGATAGAAGAGGAAACACGAGTAGGACAATGCTCTCATCTGCCTGCCATTGTTTTCCGGTTTCCCCTTCCCAATCAACTTATGACTTATCTATTGTGTATAAAGAACCCAACTGACCTTGTAGAATTCTCATGGATTGCTGTTTAAATTAGTGTGTGGATCTATGTTGTTGTACTTTTAAGGAACTGCCTACAATACTGGAACTGAGTAGGGGTGTACAATGTACAGTGTACCTCCGTTTGGATCTCTGGATGTGTTGTACTGATGGTGGGAGATAAACTTTGTGTAGTTTATAGGCTTTCATTTTATGCATGTTGTTGCTTACTGTATACTGTTGCTTTGAATTCTAACCAACTAGTTACTTCAGCAAGGAGAGTGGAAATAGTGTAAAAACGAGGTCCAACTTCCAAGTAGTGAAATCAGCCAAAAAAAAAGACATCAAAATTTGCCAAAATGTTTTTCATAGAAACAAACAGAGATAGGAGTAAAAGAGGTAGTATTTTGCACCAAAAAGATATACAATAAAATGGTAAGCTCTATTAGGTATTAACTATTAACCATGTTTCCACACAAAAAATAAGAATGGGGGGCGAAAGAAAAGATCAATCAGGGATGTTTTTAAGCCTTATTTGCTGTTGCTAACCATTTGTTACAGGAATAGTCTTTTTCTCATCAATTAAAAAGTTGTCCTATAACTCATAACCAATTTATTGTTGTTGATTTCACTACGTCTCGGTAGTTTTATTATCCTTTAAAAAAATTAATTTCTGCCGGTTCTATGAACAGATAATTTCAGAAATTTGTATGCAGGTACATGAATAAAAGAGACGCATTTACAAAATCGTGTGCTTGATGGAGCTAACTCAATAACATATCTTAAGCGATTGCCAAATGAACTAGGAGTCGTAATTGCATGTACTGCAGGCAGCTTACAGATAAACAGCGAACATAAAGACATCTCATAACCAACACTTCTTGTCTATAACTTCAAGCATATATTGGCATTATAAAGTATTTAGGAATATAAATAGTGAATGTTATAGAAAGTAATACTTTACATAAACCCGTATTGTTCTGGAATGCTGGTGCTACGTATACACAACATATTGTACAAATGTTCCATTTATGCCCTCTCATTAGGAGACTGCAAAAATCATTTCCACCTATATTTCAGCCTGTTCTTGTAGTTGTTCCTGTGCACATCAGACACAAGTTCAAACTGTCAGAAAGACCACTCCTATGCTCGAAAAATGCACACATCAAGGACTTATAAAACAACAAAAAGGTATAGAGGATTGCATGTATCATGTATGATGTATGTTTTGTAGAAGAGTTTTGATACCAACAGTAAGAATTATAATCAATCCTACCCCCATTCGAATTTTAATCAATCCTACCCCCATTCATTGCACCTTCTCACACGACACAATAGAAAAGAGAGAAAAAGAACAAAGAGCAGAGCCACAAAAGTTGCATTCTCTCAAACTCAAATGATTTTCAACTCAAATTTCCAGCCATATTCTTGTAAGATGGCACCAGTAGTCTAACAATATCATGAGAGTTTCGATGTATTTGCAAGCTAACATACCCACATGACCGCCAAACCAAGGGAAGCTGAAACTCTTGTAAACTTCCAGAAAGCATATAGTAGCAATGCCACTAAACCCCCCCCTCCCCCAAAAAATAACCTATATAATGGTCATAAGGCATCTCAAAAGCTTTGAAGCCTGTATAAGGAATTTGTTTGTAGGGTAACGGCTTTCCCTGATTCATGAATATAGTTTAAGGCGGGTAAAGCACATGGGACCACGGACCAAGCTATGAAAGTATGAAACTTAAAGCCAAACTATGTAGTAGAAGCTATTAAAGGCAGTTTAAGTCCGATGCAGTGGGTCCAAAACCCCAGTAATCATCCCAAGGTATCTAAGGTCCTAGATAGAATACGTCGACAAGACCCAAAAAGTTGCTATATACCTGAATGCAAAGGCTATATAATATACACCTTCCATACATTCTCATAACCCAAGCAAAAAAACTATTAGGATGTATCATAGGATCATTATAGACCATTCAAAAGCATGTTTTGGCAAAGAATTCGCATACGTCGGTGTCAAGGCCTTTGGAGGTAATTTGAGGTTAGATTACGACAACGTTCAATGGTTGATGCATAATGCATTGTTGTGTAAGGCAAGCTATGAAAGGAAACACCAAGATGTTAAAAACAAGGCCAATGTTCAAGTTACGAAAGATTAGCTCTAAAAGTGTGATAAAGGCCAAGTAACGAAACTACGAAAGCAATGCTGTAAAAGTGCAAGCTTGAATATATGAAACAATTTGTAAGAGGCATTTCGAGTCAAATTAGAGGGTCCAGACCACCGGAGATTTATACCAAGGTACTACTATGCCCTCGTAAAGATCCTCAATAAAAAGTAATGTCAAGAGGTCCCAGAAAGTCTGAGATACTAGCCGAATTTGAAGGCATAATACACGCCTTTGGTACAACTTTAAGACCCGAGCAAAATAATCTCCAGCGATGCACTTAGGGTCATAAGAGACCATTAAAAAGCATATTTTGGCCAATAAGGGGGCATGCGGTGATGTCGAGAGCCCTTTAGATTATGGATTGGGACAATGTTCAATAGTCGATGCATAATGCTTTGTTGTATAAGGCAAGCTATGAAAGGAAAAAACCAAGATGTTAAAAAAAAACGGTTTTTTCACCATATACCCCTGACAAATTTTTTTTTGCACCATATACCCTTTCAACTTTTGAAATTCACCATATACCCCATCACCTTTTAAAAAATACATCGACTTACCCTTTTGACTAACGGTGTTAGACTTCCGTTAGTCATTAGGCCCTAATCCTCCCCTAACCCTAATTAACTAACCTAAATCAAACCTTAATTCTAACCCTAACCCTAATCTAATACACTAACTTGGGCCCTAACCCTAACCACTAACTTAAGCCCTAACCCAAACCACCACCACCCCCTCACCACCACCCCTCCCCTTCCCCCGTCACCACTATCACCCCTCTCCCCTCCCCTTCCCTCGTCACCACCACCACCCCTCCCCTTCCCCTTCCCTCGCCCTCGCTGCGCACCCCCTCCCCTTCCCCGTCACCACCACCACCCTCCCCTTAACCCGCTACCCCCTTCCCTCGTCACCACCACCACCCCCTTCCCTCCCCTTCCCCCGCCGACCCCCTCCCTCCCCCGCCCCTGCTGCGCACCCCTCCCCTTCCCCTCGTCACCCACCACCACCCCTCCCCTTAACCAGTTGCCCCCTCCCCTTCCCTCGTCACCACCACCACCCCTTCTCTCCCCTTCCCCGCCGACCCCCCTCCCCTACCCCCTGCCTGCGCGAACCCCCCCCTCCCCTCCCTTCCCCGCTGCGAACCCCCTCCCCTCCCCTTCCTCGCGCGAACCCTTCCGCCGCCACAACAAGCCGTAAATTCGAAAATCGAAACCCCCCTTCGTGCGTTTTTTTGTTCTTCTCCGGCGAGTTTACTGGGGGAAGGGAAATTGAGTAGGGAGATGCGAGGGGGTTGGGGAGGGGCATGGGAGAGTGGGGAGGGGGGGCTTGGGGTGGGGGGGCTGCGGGGAGTGGGGAGGGGGGGCATCTGGGGTGGTGGGGAGGGGGGTGGGGGAGGCTGCGCGGGAGTGGGGAGGGGGCTTCGGGGCGGTGGGGAGAGGGGTGGGTCTGCGTGGAGTGGGGAGGGGGCTTCGGGGGTGGTGGGGAGGGGGTGGGCTTCGGGGGTGGTGGGGTAGGGAGGAGTGGGTGGGCTGCTGGGGTAAGGGTGGGGAGTGGGTGGGGTAAGGGATGGAGGGGTGGTTAGGGTTAGGGTATTAGATTAGGGATTAGGGTTAGGGTTTGGCATAGGTTTAAGGTAGTTAATTAGGGTTAGAGGGGGGATTAGGGGTTAATGACTAATGGCGTTAGCCTTCCGTTAGTCAAAAGGGTAAGTCAATGTATTTTTTAAAAGGTGAGGGGTATATGGTGAATTTCAAAAGTTGAAAGGGTATATGGTGCAAAAAATTTGTCAGGGGTATATGGTGAAAAAACCGAAAAAAAAAAACCCTTACTATGAAATCCAAATTGTGAAAGCTCAGCTATAAAAGCCCAAATAATGAAAGCAGCGTCATAGAACAACAAGCTCAAAAAGAGATGAAATAAGCTCTAATAGGCTTTTAAGTGTTCCAACCACCTGAAAATCATCCCAAGATATCTTGATGTCCTTGGGGAAGGTCTCTCAGAAAAAACTGTTGTCAGGAAATTTACCAATATAGCCTAAGTTCAAGGTTGTAATAAATGCCTCATGGACATTCCCAGGAACCGAGAAAAGACCTTTATGAACGTAGGGTCTCAGAAGACCATTTAGAAGCATATCCTTGGCCAAGAACGGGCAGAGGGTGGATTAGGATGACGTTCAATGGTTGATGCCTAAGGCAAGAACGCGCAGAGGGTGGATTGGTATGACGTTCAATGATTGATGCCTAAGGCTTTGTTGGGTAAGGCAAGCTTTGAAGTAAACCACACCAAGATTTTAAATACAAAGGCCAATGTATGAAGCAAACGTTATGAAAGCTTTGCTATAGAAGTGCAATAAAGGCCTAGTAACGAAAGCTATGCTCTGAAGGTGCGGAAAGATATAAAACAATTGTAAAAAGGCATTTTAAGTCAATAATAGAGGGCCCCTACCATCCAAGAAGCATCCGAAGGTATCCCCATGCTCTTACAAAGGTCATCAATTAAAATTTCGCCATGGTCCGGAAGTTTCCGAAATAGCTGAATTTTAAAGGCTGTAATACACGCCTCTGGCACATTGCCGAGGCTCGAGCAAGAAACCTCTAGGGATGCATCCTAAGACCATTAGAGACCAAATTAAAGTATATCCTTGACTAAGTACATGCATAGGGTGGTGCCGAAGGCTTTTGGGGGTACTTGAGGGTGGCTTACGAAGATGTTCAATGGTTGATGCATAATGCTTTATTGTGAAAGTGAAGCTATCAAAGGCAAAGGCCCAAACTATGGAAGACTTAGCAAGGCCAAGGTCTGAGGGGCAAAGCTGTGGAGGCCAAATGGAAGTAAAACGAGAAAAACTGTTCTAACAGCCGGAATAACTTTCTTTTCCTATGCATTTATCATCCCCTAGACCCTAGTTAGTTGCTGATATATAGTAATGCCTTTGGTTGAAGAAAATGCATGATTGTCAAAGAAACGTGTCACCTTCATTATTTATTTCAGGGAAAAAGTACAAAGTTTAGTATTATATACCCAAATTTCTTACTTCATCCTAGGAATATCCCTCAGGATTGGATTTTAAAAGTTCCTCGATCTTGGCTTAGAAATTGCCCTGTATATACTAGGAGCTTGATTAAAACAGTAAATCGTCTAATGCGTTTTAACACATCCCTCCCATCAAGCATGAGTAACTAGTATCTCCAGAACAAGCTAAAGTTCAAAGACACGACTTGCTTAAGAAACTGACAAGACCAAAACCTTTTCACTATAAACCCTTATTGTGCTACACCATCAATAGTCACATTTTATTGCACCAGAGGTGACCTTTTTCTTGGGTAATCTCTCAAAAAGATCTTCTGATGCACCATGCAAAAGCTGAAATTACACTTTCACTAACAACGTAAATCCATTGACAAGGTTTCCAGAGACAATCATATATAAGATATTATGACATGAGAAAAGATTACACTCACTAGGTTTTGAAGGTTGACAGACTTCAAGTACCATATAATTAAAAGAACAACAATGATGCCGATCAAATTGCTTCTTTATAAATAATATTTTACTAACCTCCGTTACAAAGAAAGCATGAAACCCGTAGGGAACTCTATTAGGTAATTCAACAACTGCAACAGGATCAGCTGACATTGTTTTCGCATCAATCACATTCACAGATGATTTGCTGCAAACCGAAAGTACAAACCCATAAGATGTCACTCAAAGCGCTCGAGGCCTTACAAAATTTACAATGTGTTCGAGTCCAACAAGAACAACGGTATAACATAAGATATAATGTGTTAAACTAGTTTGACAAGCATCTCACAAAGTTGAAAACAGCAAGGCAGCTTCCTTTTCGCTGATAATAGATAGATTACACATCTTGAAAACAATAAAGTGCGGGATAAAAGGATTACCCTGTTTTTTCGTCATGCACAAAGAAGATCAGATATCCATCATCCTCTTCGCTGGTGGTACCTTGTTCACGAGGAACAAAGATAGCCTCTGATCCAAATCTTCCAGGACCCAGGTCAAAAATACCTTGCACAGTTCCTCCAACTTCAAGCTTTGTTTTGCTAGAATCTGGTTCAGCATGCAAGTCAAATTTGACTATCCCTTGCACTTTTGCAATGCTGCCCAATATGGTACCATAAACATATCTCTGTTTCCTGTGATTGAGACAAGATTAACATAAATATACTACAGATACATTTAGTAATTTTCTTGCCCCTTGCAACCCTCACCAATATGAGATGAGTACAAGCTTCACCCAATTGGTGGAGGGGTTATAAAAAAGATTTACAAGTGGAAATGTGATCCCCAAATACCTGCCAGTGTAGTTCTCATTAACTCTAGGGAAATCCACGGCAGATGCTGATAGTTGCTTTTGAGAAGCAAGACCAGTTTCCATGTTGAATCTCATCTCATACCTGTAAACAAGAATTACCATCAGTGAACTGAAAAACAGAAAGAGGAATTAGATTCTGTCCAAGAATTAGAGTATCCTTACAGCTGATTTGAGAAATTATCGACCATATCTGTAGCAGCTCCACTGACCATATCCAAGTCTGGATTATCAATGCGGCAAGTGATTAGAACAACCTCATCTCCTTCTTCCCATGCATTGGCTGTCAACATAAAAAATAAAGATTGTACCCACTGTAAAAATGAAATAACTTATTTAACACAGATTAAGATAAACAGTAAACATCTGCTAAAGCTAATGATCTTACAATATTCAAACCAAATTACAACTTGACAAAATGTTCTCTACAAATGTAAGATGAAATACATAAATCTACGACGAATACGAAGATGAAGGTATCCAAGACGCACCATTATGAAATATGAAGCAATTTGGAAGCTCAAACCATTTGATTAAGCTCTCATTCTTTGCATATCGTGGTAGTACACCAAAGCGAGACTTTTTTGTTGAATCAAAAGTGAAGATTAGTTTCTTTTCCTTCACCATTTCCTGGATATTATGGAATATGAGATCAATCGAACAAACAGAATGCTAAGAACCAAGATGACTCTTAGCTAATTTCTCAGTATAACAGCAGATTTAGAGGAATTAGGAAGGACTAATGAAGAATTAATGAGAAAACTACTAAGATATGATTGTATTGATGATTAGCACCGATTACAACCTAACCAACATTCGAGAGGTTGGAGCTCTCCAAAGTAACCATTTTCCTCACTAAACTTATCAATTTTCAAGATCCCCTTCCCATTCTCAGTTGCTCTATATTTATACTACTCCCCTTAACAAACTATCCAACTTATTCCCTAAGTAAACCAAAGAAGATAATATCTAAAATACCCTTCCCCCTACAATATTAGTTCTTAGCACAGAAGTGCTTCATGGGGGAAAGGGGCAGAAAAAGAATGCATGGAAAATGGTACAGTAGCATCAGACAGCAAGATCCTACAATGATGTTTGGCTTCTACTGTAATACAACATTAGTCTTTCCAAGAGAAGTAATCTCGTAATATAGTATACCCTTCTAACAAACATTTTGACCCCCCCCAAAAAAAGAAACTTGTCTATAAAATTGCATGAAAAATTATCTCAATCAAGAGGTGAACATAAGTTATTTCAAACATATTCCATAGCATCGAAGGCTGGTTGCCTCATTTGATGGATAAGTTACCATACCTTAGGTCTAAAGTATAAAGGAAGATCCATAATAATAGCATAATTCTCAGTGATGGCAAAATCATGCATCATAATAGGGGCCGGGATTGTTATTGGTACAGGGTCATGCATGACACCATCCTTTGATATTACTCTGTATGTGATATATGGTGGGGCATGAGAGTAGCCAAAAGTAAACATCTCCCCTGCACAAGAGTTTAGTCAGTGAGACGATAAAATGGCAATTTTTTTATACTAATGTGAGTATTCATGGGAGAGATAATAGAATCTCACCTGTGAATGGGTCAACCTTCGGATGAGCTGTAAAGGAGTGGGTCAACCTTTTATCATAGTCAAGCAATCCTAGGGTTTGAAGATCCCCATCTTCCAAAACACGAAGAACATCTGCATCAAACAGAGAAGTTGAACCTAGTGTCAAAATTGGTAATACTAATAATATATGACAACCCTCTAATGGAAGCGCACCACAATTACTGTCCCAAACAAACAACAACAAGAGCATGACATTCCAATATTGTCAAGATTTGGGGAGCTTTAGATGTATCTAGTCAACATCGAAAGATTAACCCTACTCTTCTAACTTTAAGATGTAAAAGCTGCCACTTGTATAATTATTGACTATTGTTATTCTTGTGTCAAAAATCTTCTCTACACCATTCCATGAAATAAAAAAGTCATTTTTGTCTAATAATGACTGAGTTGATAAATCATCATCAAACCAGTGAGTGCAAACTGCAAACACATAAAATTCGAAATGACCCTGCCCATAACTCCATTTTTTGGAACATAACATTCAAGGTCCACATAAGTTAGATCAGCACCAGTCTGTTAGATACTTGGATATGAGAATAGTAGCTCTGAGCGAAAGAGCACAACATACATGGTTTATCTCCCTCTGAAAGTGCCAGAAGCTTCCCATGGTGATATATAAGAGCAGTATTAGCTGCAAAAAGAGGAGAAATCCAGAAAACCTCTCAGATTTCAGAAGCACAGAGAAATGCAAAATCATATCAGAATTAAACAAAAAAAAAAAAAATCAATTCAATGATGCATTCACTTCCCACTTCCCAGCGAAAGCACAGCAAAAAGATACTTGTTGCAGGTAGATAAAGGAATAATTCATCCTACTTTTGTAGGAGAGCTTTCTGGCTAGAGACATTAGTGATAAAGATAACCCAAGGAGAAGAAGAAAACCTGTCCCATTTCCATACGACATATCTAGTACTTTCAGTTTGGCTCTGAGCATTTGCAAGTTCACTGTAAGTAATCCAAAGAGCCCCTTAAGATCTCCAATCTGCAAAAGATATAAAGAATGACAAATGCAAGGTCTGTATCAAATTCTTTATATAGTCATGTAGAATAAGAAGCTTTGAAACAGCAAGTCTACATTGAAACACTATTATGTGGTTGCATTACTTTTTCTTTTTACTTCATAAGAGCGAACAAAGAATTCAAAACTTTTCGTTAGTTTTATTCACTAGTCTCAGGGCTAATATCAACATATATGCGTACGCTTTAGTGTAACTCGAAACATAAATAGTAGGGGATGTGACTGTTCTAATATCAGCTTGAGTATCAAAACTCAAAAGCACTAAACGAAAACAAGAGCAGACATGGATAGGATAGCGACTACGGTTGGTGATGGAGTACATTTTTCCCCCCAAAAAATGCCATAACTTGAATATTCATGACTGATCCTCTACTGTAACAAAAGTTCTCTCTGAGTAAGTTTTCTCTAAATGGTACTAGATGTGATTATACTAATGAAAACTTTCTTTTAGAAGCATTAGCAAGAACTAATCAGAGACATGTGCAACTTGCAACCATCTCCCTTTAAGATAGGGCTCATAAGCATGTACGCAACGATGTTGTTATAGTGGAATGTGTATGTGAGCATTATCTTCAGCGTTATCAATAGCAATTCAATGATTCAGTCCAAATCCCATCAGTCTGACTCTATCACAAGACAAATTGGACCTGAATCAGATGGGAGGTCTAACGTACGTAAGGTCTGACCCAATCTGATTTTTCTGTCACCTCATCGACTGATAAATTAAAATTACATTACAATAGAATAGTTGTATTGACATCATTTAAAATCAAGTACATATATTTTTTTCTAAAACAATGATTTTGTGATTTAAGTGATGACATAGCCTGAATCCAACTCTAAGTCCAACCTGATCCGAGAAAATAAGAATTCGATCTGGATCCGAGATATAAATTTCGTATTCGAATCCAACTTTAAAATCCAAATAGCAATGAATTAGATATGGATTTTGGTAAAACAAACCGATCCATTACTCTTCCTACTTCAGACTTTGCATTGATAATTTGATACTATGAGTAGTATAAAGTATAGACTAACAAAAGTAGACAGAGGGAGCAACTCATTTTTTTTAACTCCAAAATTCAGTTGCATAGTCCATTACTTGTTTCAGTCCCTTGTTGCCTACCTTCATAAACTTTGGCGCTCCAAAAAACTCTTCTTGTTTCAGCCTCGATGTCTTAACATAACGGGAGACATATGTTGCTTTACCATCTTTAATGCGCATTCCATGAATCATGCTAAAAAAGAAACAGAAGATATATTGAGTATATTGTGGCCAAAAGTAATCTTGAACATAATATAGCAGCAAACAACAGATCATACATCTTTCCCGTATCTCCTGACAGGCACAGGTAATTAGATAGATTAAGAAAACGACTTCATATGGAAAACTATGGAGCTCCTCATATATGGTCATATGTCAAAACAGAGGGTCAAAGTCCAAACCGAATAGCAATCATAGCCATGCCTGTCTTTCAGTAAACTAATGTCATATTACCTTCTTTATATTGTAACTGATGAGAAAATCTGTGACCAAAAACAGTTGAAGAGAAAAGAATCAACTTGGAGGAGGATTTCAGCTCTCTTTTCATTTTTAACGGCACTTCCAAAGAAATATGGAGTTTGTGAGAGTGACATAAAGTTTTGAAGTGCAAACATTAGTACTATTTTAATCAAATGTTTAACATTGAGCTTGTAATACACGGGCTGGAGCTACATGTTCGAGCAGCTATTAGGTAAAAACGATGAATAGAACATACCCATCTCCATCAAACCTGCAAGAAAAATAATAAATATGAGCACAAGGTATACGAAATTCGAAAAATATACATCATTCTCTCTGCCTATCTAAACAACCAACTTATATATGAATGACAACAAAGTGGTTATGACTCACCAGTGATATCCTGCCAGAGGAGGAAGCTTTGGGTTGGGTCCAACCCTGACAAACTCCCCATTTAAGCATTCCTACATAATAATGTCTTAATCAATCACAATGTATGAAACAGCAAGTAGCCAAGTAACCTTAAAAAAGAATTAATTATGAACTTTTGGTATAATATTTCAAACAAGTTGATGATTTTTTTTTGTAAAAAAAATACTGTGTATTACTAGGGCCAAGCTGATCACATTTAGAGTACTACATATACCAAGGTAAAGTTCTTGAAATACCTCCAATTTCACATTATGCTGAAGTCTAGCATTTACAGGCTATAGCCTATTACAAATAGTTGATGTTTAATTGTTTCGTCGATTCCATTCACATAAAAAAAGGTAAAATTGGCCTCAACACCCTCTGAACTATAGCTCGGGTGCACCCAACACCACCAACTACGACTAGTAGCCTAAACACCACCAACTATGGGGTGGGGTGCATTTCGTACCATAAATGAGGTCGGAAGCCTAAAATGTTGCCGAAGACGGTGGGTTTTTATGGTACAGACTGCACCCCACCCCATAGTTGGTGGTGTTTAGGCTACTAGTCATAGTTGGTGGTGTTGGGTGCACCGGAGCTATAGTTCAGGGTGTTGAGGCCAATTTTGCCAAAAAAAAATTGATGTTTGTTAATCCCATTCTGTTGAAACAAACTACAGGTAGCAAGAGATTAAGATTACCAGGCATACATTTGAGTGACTAACCCATTGCATCAAACTTTCGATACTAATAATACTAAAATAAGCTAGTAGACAAAGGTTACAAACTTTGTACATCTGGCATTTTCGTAAATCAAACAATATTGATATTAAGTCGTAGGAGTCAAATATTAAGTCGCGATTTTTTATATCTAAAACAATATTGAAAAAAGGACAATCACGACTCAATATGCAAAGCTTAGATGGTGCACACGCTAGTACATAGAGCATGGTGCGCACGTGATAACAAGCTAAATGTACATAGATAACAAGCCAAATGAACACATGTACATGGACAGCAAGCCAAATGAACATATGGTACTTGTTCACTCGTATAGATCTTCGTGTTCATAATCTAGTCCTTGATGTCCTTCGTGCATATGGTTCTCATCCTACGGACGTGTGTATATACTAATTTAGGCTCAACACGAGTAATATTCTACATATTCAAGATGAACTGGCGCTCACTCTTTAATTCCACAAAATAAATGTAAGTTGATCCAAAAGATGAACAATTTAATAAGCATGATCATAAGAAGCTACTAGTCACAACAGTAATTGAAAATTGATGATTAAATGCAAGAATTGAGAAGCAAAAATCGACGACATTGAAAATAGAAGAAAAGTTAGGGCATACAGGAAGATGTCCATGAACAGGTAAGTCTTTGCAAGGAGGAGTTTCATCGAGAACAGGAGCGAAATTGCCGGTGAGATAATGAAGAGGCTGAGAAGAATCATGCATCAATTTCACGATGAGTTTTTCAAGCCAGTCAATTGCTTTGGAAGTGAAGCCTTTGTTGGGTTTTGGCTTCACCTCTACAATTCCTCCACCTTTACTATGCATGTCCATGTCGTTTTTCAGCTTCTTCTCTTCCACTGCTTCACCCATTCTCTCTTTAACCCTTGTGCTAATTAATTGGAATTTTGGAATTGTAGTACTAGTTCAGTTTCAGTGGGATTCATTCATTTCTGCTGATTTCTTACTGTTTTAACCAAAATTATTGTGGCTTTCAAATGTTTTTGTTGTTGATTGATTTCCATAGGTACAAGGTTACCATTATGACACGTAGTCTCACTGTGCACGTCTAATTCTAACATACCAAATTACCAATATATCATCCCAATTCCCAAGATACAAGTTCACAACATCACAAAAAATCAAGGTTAATTGATTGGAGACCTTCCTTCTACCCTTAGTTCTCTATAATAGAAATTTGATTCTTGTCTCTTGTAAAATGAGATCTCCAAATTCGCCTATACTTCTACTAGATATCTACATCTTACCTTAAAAGGAAAAAGAAAAAGGTCACAACGTCGCAATCTATATGCGTATGTTATGGGCCCATACTAATTTTTAAGGCTGAGAAAAACTTACCCAACACGTTTACCGAAATCGAACCCAACCTGAAATAAGCGGATTTGGGTAGAGATTTCTGACCCATTTAAGTAAATAGGTTGACACGACTTACCCAATTAATTAGATGGGTTAGGTTAATGTTGACATTTGCAACCCGAAATTAATCTGCTTTGACTTATTTAACTCATTAAAATATAAATTTCCTAAAAAGTTGTGTTAAAGTTGGTGAAGATTTTAAAAATACTAATTGTAGAACACAAATACTGAAAAGAAAATCAAATCATGCATACTTTATGTGAATATATTGTTGAAAACTAATAAGTTTTAATAAAAACTTAATAGTATAAATATGTAAATGGATTAAACGGGTTATATGGGTAACCCGTTTAATAAACAGGTCGGGTCAATGTTGAGTTTTTCAAGCCGTTTAATAAACGGGTTAGGTTCGGGTTGGGACATGTTCAACCCGTTTATTATTAAACTGGATCCGAACACGACCCGACCTGATTTGTTAATCAACACTACTAATTTTTTTTTGGGTGTTTACGGTTTAGAGAGCCACAAGTGAAGGTGATGAGAATCGATCCTAAAGTTTTTCTGGAACCGCGGGAGAAGCTTTAACCAATTGAACAATTCTTCACTCTCGGGCCCATGCTAAAAAATCATATTCCAAACTTAGCAAAGATTTTAGGAGGTATGCAAATTGTAATAGAGGCTTGGGCCTAAACGGTTCTGTATGGGGCCATCTCAAGGTTGCGAACCCAATTTCAGATTTATATTTTGCCCAATTTCGCCAACTCTTCAAGGTCAAAGCTTTTCATCATACGGAAAATACTCAATCATGCCTTGCCTGTGCTTTCCGAATCTTCAAGCATTTTCGATAGCGGGATTCTCATTGTTTGCAATTTACCTTTTTTTTTTGACGGAATTATAGTTTACTTATTGTTTCAACTTGTATGAATCTTGAAACTTAATTATTTGAATATATTATAATTGTCAATTGCTCAATTCAGCTTATTTATCTTTATTGAACTTTGTCTAAACTTAGGGCATGTTCTCCCCAACTTATTTTCAGGTCAGTTCAGTTCAGTTCCTAAATTATTATCATTACTATTAGTTATAATTTAATTCAGTTCAGTTTAGTTCACTTCATTTCAATTATTTTATGTTGAAGAGAATAGACCCTTAGCAGAACTAATATCAACTCATCTTCCTAATTAAGGGGAAAAAAAGTAGTCTTGACTCTTGAGAATGAACCACTATTTGACATGATCTCAACGTATGCTCATGTGTACATAATGTAGGCACGGTGCATGGAGGATCCGATGAGAGAACGAGTTCTCAATTTCAATTTTTTACTTTATATTTTTGTGGTTAAGTAGGCAAAGTCATGTATTATATATTCATTTGACTTCTGAAATTCAGATTTTTAATCGATGCACTTTTGAGAAAACTTTCAACTTTTGGAAAATCATTTCTATTGTTCGTCAAAGTAGCTTGCCGAGGTAGCATTTAATTTCTTAGTAGCTTTTGTCAAAAGCTACCTTTTTTTCGTATTATTAATACGTTATAATCTTGTCAACTGCTACTAGACCTGGGCATAGGTCGGGCTTGTTCATGGGCTCAGCCCGCTGGCTTGGGGCAATAGCGGGCCGTGTCGGGCCTAAAATTTTCAGAGTCTGTCCACGGCCCGTTCCAAGCCCGCGGACTAGGCTCGTGCTTCTTGCGGGACTGGCCCGTGTTTTATGTTTTTTTGGATTCTTAGCAGTTTTAGACTAAAAAACAAAGAGAAGGGGCGTTTGTCTCGCGGGCCGGCCCACGGGCCATATAATCGGGCTCGTGCGGAGCTGGGCCTGAAATAAAATTTCTTGACCGTGGCAGGCCCGGCCCATGCCAACCTCTAACCGCTACTATTACCGAACACTTATACTTTAGACAGATTGCTTCACAGCTAAAAGGTAAGAGCTACCTCCACAGCTTAAAGAAACTCATAACTAAAAGCTAACAACTATTTTGCCTAACATACTCATGGTGGATGGCCTATGATAGGCACAGGGCACACCCAGACATTTCATTAGCATTATTTTTATTTTTAACATTGGTACAACGTCTAATAAGTAGTGGGTTATCATCCTTCAGAGAATAAAAGGATAATAGAAACATCCGTCGACAAAAGAATCACCCTAAGATGATCATCTCATGGATATTGAGAACAAGTCAAATTAGATGGTTTTATCTTTCAATCTTTCTGCACCAGCCTTACATTTTGTCTTTGTGGACCGAGGAGAAGGGGGTTCGTCGGGAAGAGGATTGTATGATGAAAGAAGCAAGATGATTTAACATCTTCAAATATACAACACAGATTCTGGCAATGCAATGTAGTTAGATTCTCATGTCGATCCGAATGGAAAGAATCATCCTTTCCACGGATGTAAGTCTTTGCCTGCTAGGCAAGACTCAAGAGGACGACAAGTTCCAAATTCTGTCTGGTAGGACATGTATTTCTAGTTTAGAGATTTGTGGCACTATGTCGTAAAATAAAATTGAAAAGATATCCATGTGAAATAAAATAAAAAGGCTGCAAGTTACAACTATCTTCAAAAATCCAAAAAAAGAAGCTGTTGCAAATAATAAAACTGATAAAAGTATAGATAGAGTCATAGAGAGATTGCACCAGCTTAAAGTTAGTTGTTTGGGCAATGATGAAGCAATAACTAATTTAGCTGGGTGCTTGTGCTGGGATTTAGCTTCTAGGACCACGCAAATGACATTGACATTATCTAATTACTGCATCTTTATTCTCTACCCACATCTTTACCCACCTTTTCTTGCCTGGAACTTCTAGTTTTACCTACAAAATATGCCAACTTCCCTAACCTCAATCTACCCTTTTCATCCTTCACGTTTTGGTACTCTGATCTCATCGTTGCTATTTATCCTAATGATCAGGCTGGTAGACTTTTAGAAGAAAGGGTTTTGGCCTTTGGGGCCATGCTCCACTTACCTAACTTCTTTGAACGATTGTTTGTTTGTGACTTTCTGTATGCATGCATTGACCTTAGGAAAATTTGTGTTTTGATTCACACTTTTTATGTGGAGTTAAAACTTACATAATTATGAATACTTCATTTGTTTCTTTTGAATTGCAGCGGATAATACATGATCTAGGAAATACATCATCACTTCTTATGTTTGTATTGTAAATTAAGTTAGCTAGCTGATTTATTTACCAAGGACCTTGGTAATTAAACAATGTATAATCTCTTTATCGTCCTTGTAAATTTGCCCTTTGTAATGAATTTGTATGTGTTAACTATTGAGACTTTAGTAAGGAACGTCAGCAGATATAATTTCCACATTAAAGCCCTTGGTAAACAATATGTGTTATTCTGCATTATTATTGATTATCATTGATTTATCACTTAATGAAGAAAAAGAGCTCATGTTTAGGTGTGGGATTAGTACGAATTACACTATTACTATTGGTATGTATAAGACCGCCATACCATGATATATGTCAAAGGACCAACTCAAAGGAGGGGTGGATGAGATTTGAACCCGTGACCTTTATGTCACACTGGCTCTGGTACCATGTCAAAGGACCAACTCAACCAAAAGCTTAAGCTGATGGTTGAGGCCCCAAGAATAGTTTTATACTCTATCAATATATAATAACATGAGTGTAACTTTGATTGACCCCTGTAAGATAAAAGGTGACCATCTAAAAGCGACTCATTAACTTATAAAGAGACCCTTTTACAAAACAAAGTGAGATGGTCTTATTATAGAAGTAATTATTATCATTATATATCAGCTGAGACTGCCTAACCAAATAAGTCGTTAGAGTTTTACATAATTCATATTAGGAGTAGATGATCAACTTAAGTATACATATATAGAGCTTGGCCCTAATAATACAAGAAAGAGAATTACGTACGGTCTCTTAATAATGGGAAGATTGACAAACATTGCGATGAGACCTAAGAAAACTGAAAAAGTACGTGAAAGTTCAATAAATCCGTCCGACATCGTATTGAAGGGAGGGGATCAGCTTACAATTAAAACTACCCAAAAGTAGGTCAGTTTTCCTCATCATCATGGAATAAAAGGTGTGCGATTGTCGTAATCATCAGTCCACGAAAATTATGGTTAATTTGCATAAAATGATTATTGACATTGATTGTGGCTTAATAGCCTAAAGACATAGACCCTGATATAGGATGTGCCAGCCCATGATCAATTTACGAGATAGAGAACGAAACATCTTAATTATTGATCAACAAAAAGATCTTAAAAAATCAAAAGGGAAGAAATTAGAATCTTGATGAAAGATATACTATTTTCTTTAAGAAATAAAAATATATTCCCCTATAAAAGTTGGGTTTTTTTTCCCTAAACAACAAGTGTATAGATTTAACTATTTGTTTTCATAATAACTCAACAAACTGATATATAAGTATGACATAATCAATTAAGGATATAATTCTCATAATTAATATCTAACGAGATAGGGAGCAAGATGCAATTATTATATATAGAATTAGATATAAATTATGAGAATAGTGTCCTTCATTAGCTATGTTATATTTATCAATTTTGTTTAGCACTTGGTAAAAGCAAATAGCTAAACCTATGTACTTGGTACATAGGCTAGAAACCCTAAATCGAGCGTATAATAAGTGCATTCTTAGGACTGGATATATCAGTCATTAATCATCATTTATAATTCGAGGATTTCGACCCCTCTAAAAGAAGTATAAAGAAAAGAAAGGTGAGAAAAATGCCAAAATGGTGGCTTCCAAATAATAGAGCAACGTTATGCCATTATTAATTTAGTCTATTCACAACAACTAATTAACATATTTTTGTTGATTGTAGATAACAGATATTCTAAGTTTCTAGCGCTTGAAGTTGAAGGTTTAGGTTCACGAACATTGCAAAATAATAATTGAAAATTGACTATTTTGTCCGATTTATAATAAAAATAAAACAAAAGATATGTGGTCTTAAAGCAAGAATTGCCAATGAGACATATGGTCTCAAACAAAAGATTTGTGGCCTTAAAACAAACCATCTAAAGAGAATTGAGATTATATATTATTCATTTTGACCATATTCAAATAATTACTAATAAGTGAAGTACTTCAAAGATATTAATGGACAAAATTATATATTGACAAACGTAAAACTCAAACTGTTACATGAAACACAAGAAACATATTTAACGACGAACTAATTTAGGCTATAGCAGAATCACAAAAACGAAACGATATTCTAGTTAAGTGAAGTAAAGTTTTACCTCAATCGATTATTAAAAGTAAGTATAAGAGTATAAATCTATATTTGGTACCAAATTGGACTGTTCCCATAATAAGAGAAGATCTTTATAGGTTCTTAGATGGGAATCGGAATGCATGACATATAGGAAAACCTTTGTTGGTAAACAAGCAATATTGGAATTAGAGAGAGAAATTAAAGAAGGGTTAGTAGTAATGGAGTTTTAACTAACAATTGAGAGTAAGAGAAAGGTAAAAGTCGGCTACCCATGAAGCTAAGTTACTCTTCCGTCTCATTCTCTTCCATACTAATCATCCATGGCAATTCAAGCACTCTGCTCACCCATTTTATCTTCTACACAAGCATACTCAAACTCTCTTTATAAATACATTTCCTAGCTACATAACATTCCAATATCAAAACAACAACTTTTACTTACTTTTGTAAAAACTAACATTTACTTATTTGCATATTCATTATATTGTCTTTTCACACCTCTAAAAGTGCACAAAAAAAAACACACACACACACACATCCAATGTCTCTAAAATTTCATTTTCTCATACTTGGTCTTACCATTCTTTTTTCTTCATTTTCTCCTGTTTGTCTTTCTAGCTACCCCTTGCCTGAACATGATCATTCTAAGAATTACATTACAAATTCTTCTACTACTAACAACATTATTGAAGATGATTATGATGGGAGTTACGACAACGAGCTCGATTCACAATATCTAGTTAATTATGACACGGTGATCCTAGACCGCATCAAGCATTCACATCGAGCTCGATCTAGAGCCCATGCCCCTGCATCTTCGCCTTCACGAGTAGTCAATGTAGATCATTATGTAAAGTCCGGAAGAAGGAGAGATCACACTAAGGTAATTATTAGTGTACTTACTGCTCCATTCTAGGATTAACGTACTCGTTAATGGTTGATCAAGTTTGATAGTTTCATTATCCTCTGAAACAATAAACTTTACGTTGATTCATGACTCATGACTCATGACCCGTAATTTAGTTAAGGTGTGCCTTGAATTTATATTAAAATGTTGTTCATAAGAACTTTGTAATAGTTTTAGATGTATATTGATTGTTTTTTGCTTTGATTTTTACTTGGAAAGGCTTTTAAGAAAGCTTGGAAAGAAGCTTGTTATACGAATGCTAGAGTTTTGCTGGTGCCCAAACATAAGAAGTATAGGCTAAGGCCGATCAAGTTCTCCGGACCCTGTCACTCTCCCCTCATAATAAAGGTAAATTTATTGACATCCTAATAATTGGAACTTTTTTTTTTGGCTTCTTTTCATTTTGATCAAGCACATATTTTTGGGTGTTATGTTTTGTAGATAAAAGGGACAATTGAGGCGTCTACCAATATAGCAAATTACAAAAATCGACAACAATGGCTCGTATTCGAAAATTTACGCAACTTCAAGGTTGAAGGTGGAGGCTCAGGCACCATTGATGGTAGAGGACATATATGGTGGCAGAATTCTTGTAAGGTCAACAAAACCAAGGTAAATATTGCATGCTCATACTTCTTACATTTTTATTTTTTGAAATATTTTCTCATCCTTTTTTTTTTGGATTTTGTTTCTCAATTTTTGCAGCCTTGTCAACATGCGCCTACGGTATGATATTCATTTCATAAGCTCCATTTTATTATTGTCCTCTATTAGTGTAAAATTTATCATCATACTATAGTAATATAAGTTAATCTTATGAGGAACTTACTAATTTCTGTTAAATTGTTGGTTAAGGCTGTAACATTTATTGGATGCAAGAACTTCATAGTAGATGGATTGAAGATAACAAATGCACAACAAATGCACTTGACGTTTCAAAAATGTGCAGCTGTAAGAGCTTCAAATATATTCATAAAAGCACCAGGAAATAGCCCGAATACTGATGGAATTCATGTCACTGAGACGAGAAACATTCAAATTACAAGATCTCTTATCAGAACAGGTAACTAAAAAAGAGTCACTTCCTAAATTATACAATCGTACATGAAATAGAAACTATAAAAAAATGTGCGATAAAGTTAATCTTATTAAAGTATCAATCTCAATGCAGTTTCAAATATCCACGCGGAGAATCAGTGGTTAAAATCGTATTAGATTGCATTCACTCCATGCCTTTTCACTTGTTTGACTTTATTAGTCTTGATTTTAATATCAATCCTAACTTATTTTTCTTTGAAACTAGTTATTAGGCCCGAGTTACGCCCCGGGTAAGGAAAATTTTCATTTATTAATATGAATTTTTAAGATGATAACACTAAATGTTGTTTGGTCTAGTGGTTAAGACTTCAGTATATGTTCTTGAGGTTCTGGGATCAAACCCTATACTATGCAATTTCTAACTTTTTTTATTGTTGTGAGTTACATGGAGTAAAACGCCCTTAGGGAGAGTGCCACGTGGCACCGTTCCTTGTTTCCGCACGCCTTTTAATATATTAGTATAGATAAGTGAAAATGATAATGTAAGAATAGAAGGGTCCACTCAAATAAGTTTTCTAGACACCATGACTAGCTAATCTCCACATGCTTAGACCAATATTAAATTGTATACTTAGGAAATCAAAGTGGGTCAAAATTTAATACTATCATCAATATTATGTCAAATCTATATTTCACATTCAAGTACTACATAATATAAAGTATGGTTTGAAGACAATCGTCTTTAGTTCATACACAAAAGATTATCATCATGTAAAGTATAATTAGGCTTCTGACAAATATCTAAATGATGTTTTACTAATTTAGACAATTTTGTCAAAGTCTAGGTGATGACTGCGTATCAATAGTAAGTGGGTCAAAAGATGTTCAAGTATCAGAAATAACTTGTGGACCAGGCCATGGAATCAGGTTTAAACTCAACTCTAACTACTAACCAATTTTATTGTATACTCACCCAATTCCTTTCTATAATTTACTTTCTTTGATTTGAGATCATTGACCATTTTCTTTTTCTTGTTTACTTGTCTTCTGCTTTTCTAATCACATAATACTTGTGCTCCAATAATAATTTACACTTTATCTTTTAAATATATATTTTTACTTTCAAAAATTTTGCTTACAGTATTGGAAGCCTAGGCAAAGGTCATTCCAAGGCCCATGTTTCAAATGTATTGGTAAACAAGGCAAGACTTTCTGGAACACAAAATGGAGTGAGAATTAAGACTTGGCAGGTAAGAATGTTTTCTTTTTTTTTAAATAATTATGGATTGGCAGGTAAGAGTTAGCTCTTCTCCATTAGTTAGGTCCTCCACAAAATTTTAATGCAAATTTCCATCTACGTTTAATGGACTTTGAAATTTCCCACTTCCTTAAGTTGTACTATCTCCGTTTCTTAAAGATTTTACAATTTGACATTTATTATTATGTACAAACTTCGCTTCGACCATCATTTGTGATTTATACGTAAGGAATAACATTTTCATGTGCAATCTTGTTAGATTCGTCTTAATAGATATTGTATAAATATCTACTTTTTATAATTTTTACAAACACATAACTAGAGATATTAGTGTTCTGCATTGGTGTACATGAACTATGAAAGTGTAACACTCTTTACAAGCAGAGATAGTATAAAATTGCACATAATTAGGTCAAAAGCTCAAAAATATTAATTTGTTGCCTTATATATTGGTTGCAGGGAGGCCAAGGATATGCAAAGAATGTTGTCTTTCAAAATATTGCAATGTACAATGTTAGCAATCCAATAATCATTGATCAACATTACTGCGATCAGAAAACACCTTGTCCAGAAATGGTAATATGCAGACAACCTTGTACATATACATGTCTAATTCCTTAAGATAACTGTCTTTGCAACCCAAAGAACAATGTATGTTTACCCTTCTACAAACCAAGCACAAACCTAGTATTTCTTGATTATGATTTTATTCCAACCAAACACAATCTTATAGTACTTCCTCTGATATTTTTCAAATGTAATATTTTAATTTTCTTAATATACTCACTAAAAAGGAAAATATTACATCTAAAAAAACAGAGGAAGTAGTAAGGCCTTGTTTGGTTGAACTTTTTTGGAGCTTGGAAACGGATTCAATAGTCTAATTTCATTACTCCTAGTTTGGTTGAACTTTTTTGGGGCTTGGAAACGGATTCAATAATCTAATTTCATTACTCCTTGTTTGGTTTGGGTAGTTAGTTAACCATTACCATTAATTGAGGGTAATCTAAACCCCCAAAATGTTACCCTCCAAATTAGAGAAGTAACAAAATCCTTTCGATTCCCTTACAAGTGATTCCTTTCCATTGTTGAACCAAACACGAAATAAAAGTAACAACTATTGTTACCATTCCTCTCCTCTACTTAATTCCATTCCTCTATTTGAACCAAACTCACCCTAAATGGTAGTCCCCATTTATAATCAGATTTCAGGTTTTCTATATATAACAAAAGTTAAATGTTCATCACTTTGTAACATGCTATATTTGTTTTGCCAAACGTGCAGAAATCAGCAGTACATGTACAAAATGTGCTCTTCAAAAACATCATAGGAACAAGTTTTACAGAAGCAGCCATAAAATTAGATTGCAGCAAAAGCCATCATTGTCGAGGAATAGTGTTGCAAAACATAGATTTGGTAACAAAAAAGGGCAAAAAAGCAGCTAAGGCTGAATGTAAAAATGTGGAAGTATTTCACAGAGGGAAAGTTTCACCGGGATGTTTTCATGAAACTTAGATGTAATCAATTAAAATACGTATAGTTCTTACTTCTTAGTATAGTTCATGCCTTCGTGATACCGTGTAGATATTTGTTCATAATTGATTGACCATTCGCCAATATTTCATAGCTCCAGATCTTTAGCTTGTATAATAAAAATTGAATGGAAAAAGAAAACAACTTTGCACTAGATACAGCATGTGCACTGTAAATTAGACGACCCAATTACTGATAATGCAGCTAGCAATCGAGGTTTTATGTAGTCATTTAAGGATTCACCTTGTAACCTCAAAGACGAATTCTCCCAATTGTGATGTTTGGAGGTACGGATCTTTAAAACTCCCCACTACTCCCAAGTGTCTTAAACCAAAAAACCCCAAGGATTGAGACCTAAACATAGTCCTCTGTACCAACTAAAATAAGAAAAATGGCTGATAAAGCAGCAACGACAATGTTGTATTGTATGCCTGCACCTTTCATGGGCTTATGGGAGGATTACTGGGGATGCCTTCAAACCAGGCCTTTTTCAGGCATTGGCCCAAGTGAGTTACAAGGTTGCGAGATCCAGGGCCATTCCAATTACATGGTCCAAGCCTGAGATGGAACAGTATAGAATTAGGAGTCGTTTGTGTTAGGAATCTGGGTGTTGTAGTTTGATTAACGCGGAACAAAATCAATGAAATAATAAGGATGAGAAAAGCAATAAAGAAGAGAACAAAAGAACACAAGGATTTACGTGGTTCGGTCAAAATAGACCTACGTCCACAGGTGGGGGATTCAGGTGGGGGATTCGAGCTTCTTCACTATGATGGAGAAAAACAGAGAGAATAATTACAAGGAGTCCTAAATTCTAGAGGCTAAAAGTGTTTCATAAGTTATGTGTTAAATAATGAATACTAAGAGGTCCTTTTATAACATAAGGAACCCCGCATAAAAACCCTATAATATACTCCGCACAAAACCCTAACAGAAAATCCGACTCGGAAACACGTCGCGGTATGCTCTCGGCAGCTCTTCGTAAAACGGGCGTAACTTTCTCGTTTCTTAGCGGAATTGGGCATATGACCTGTCGTTGGAAAGCTCTTTGAACAAGCTTTCACCTCCAATTTGAATCACATCAAAACCATTTATAGATTGAAAGATATGTGCATCTAAATCACCCTTATGACATTCACAAGATTTCAAGTCATAATTAACAGTTTGGTTCAACATATGGAATGGAAAGGGAATGAATACACATTGAGGATGGGAATGGTAACAAAAATGGTTACCTTTATTGAATGTTTGGTTCAAGCCAAGGAATGAAAATGAATAGTAACCATTACCTTGAAGTAATGGATTTTGTTACTTGAGGGGGAGGGGAAGGTAACAAATTGGAGGAATCCATTACCATCAAGTAATGGTAATGGATTGATGAGGGGTTAAACCAAACAAGAAGAAAGGGAATCGGTAATTGATTCCGTTTCTTGAAGCCCAAAAATAGTGAACCAAACGACCCCTTAATTGTAACATTAGGAATTCTTCACCATGTGAACGTTGTTAGGATATCATTGTTTACAGTCTGTTTGGTTCAAATTTAGTAAAGGAAAGGAAGAGAAGAGAAAGGAAAAGAGTGGAAAAGAAAGGAAAAAAAAAAACTAAGCTTCTCCTGTTTGGTATAAATTTTATCTTTCCTCCCAAATTCCCCCAGTTTTAGGAGGAAAGGAAAGTGAAATTTTATTAAAGAGTCTTTCCTTCCAGTTCCTTCCATTTCCTTTCACTTAATTTTTTTTAAAATGAAGCAAACATTGGAATGTAACAAATTTCCTTCCACTTCCTTTCTTTTCCTTCCATATCCTTTCAACCAAACACACTGTTAGGGAAATACTTCTTGATTAGTACACAGAAAATTGGAATATGTTGGGTAATACCACATATCTAATCATTTGAAGCTTAAAGATGACAAACAAATCTCACTACAAACTAGAACTGTATAACATGCCTACCAAGTACCAACATTATGTATGACAATTTAGAATTAGAGCTTGCACCGGATTATTCAAACCTCCACGACATGAACATGAAATGATAAGGACCCAATCCGAGTTAATCCACTTATCATACTACACAAAATCCTTACATTTTATATAGTAGTTGTCAATGCATTTTGTAAACAAAATTGACACGAAACCAGACATAAATCTATCTTGTTTATTGAATTAATTTGCTCAATCATTTCCTATACAACAAAAATCACAAAACCACTCTATTTTTTGGCTTCTAACTTCCACACTTTGTTTGGATAGCAACATCGATAGGAAAGGAAGATGTGATGTGAAGCTTTTCTTCTCTTCCAAACCTCTCCATGTTAGAGCAGCGATGTTTACCAAAGAGGGATGGAAAATAGATCCCTTTCTCTTCCTCTCTTTCCTTCCCGACCTCTTATCCGAACAAAAGAGCTAGTTCCCTCCCTTTCTCTTCAATTCCTCTTATTCAAACACAGTGTTAGCTTCGCACAATTTTTAGCAAAACATGAAAGATTACCAAAGTGCTACTTAGGTCCAGTGTGACCCACATGGCCACATGCCTATTTTGATCGGCAGCCAAACTAGCACATCATTATTGTTTTTCAATTCTTTGGGTTTCACGGGACGCATAGTAATCAAATTTCATCCAATAAATCTTCGTCAATGTAGTACAAGAGGTCCTGCCAACTAAACTCTTTCCTCCATGACCTTTAATGACACATTGACACTGATGATCAATATTCACGGAGGACTAAAGTGCTATGAAACTCGCTCAACAATGCCAAATGCAATTGACTGCTTCTGCTCCAGCACTAAATCACATGTTCTACCAAATAAATTTCTTGTTTTATTATATGCACAAAAGTAACCCTGTAGAAAAACTCTCTTACCCTAGTCAAAAATCTAACATGAAAAGTTGAGCCCAAGAGAAAAGCTTGACTAACTAAATACACTAGACTTAACCAGATTCAATAAAGTTTTGGAATTATCCAATTCTCTATTCAGTCATGGGGATATTGATGATGCCTTGGAATCTTATGGGTTTGCTGGTGTATTGCTTAGCCAAATTGTTTTGGATGAGGATGATATTAGTAGCTTCTGCGAATTATCTTTCTGTAATCTTGCTGAATTTAGCCGCGTGCTTTTTGAAGAAAAATGACTTTGATCAAGTAGGTTTTCTTTGCTCTGTTGTTTTAAGTTTCGACCAGTGCAATGTCAAAGCCCTATTTAGAAGAGCTAAAGCAGCAATAGGTATAGGAAGGAGTGATTTAGCTTATTGGGATTTGCTGCAAGCCTTTAAGATTGACCCATCGAACAAAGAAATTGCTAAGAAATTTAATGAAGTAAAAAGTTCATTAAACAAGCAAAACCAGAGGATCATCTAGTTGGATTAGGGGTGGAACCATTACCACCAAGGAAAAAGATGAAGGAACACCATCATGAAGACTAAAAATGTTCTTCTAGGATGATAGAAGGGGTAAGTAGTGAGTACCTAAGCTCACTGGAAAAAAGAGATGAGATGGTGCAGGTCATATGTGAAGAGAAGGATCAAGTTGTATGTGAAGAGAAAGATGATAAAATGGAGTGTATGAATGAGAGTGTGGGCGATCTCAACATTGAAAAACCAAATCAGGCGGAGTCCAAATATCGGTTTCTTAACCGAAGGAGGCCGGACTCCTCATTACAAATGACAAAAAACGATATTCAGTTGCTAAAGGAAGGGAAATCAATCCAATTGTATAATCCAAAAACAGGGTCATTCATGGTAGTTCGAGTTGCTCAAGTGGCAAAAGAAGACACTAATGGGAAAACTGTAATGCATGATGGTCGATTGCAACAACATTTCTCCGATTCTACGAAGGAGCATAATCGTTCTAATGGAGTGCATGAAAATGAAGATCTTATGCGGGAAAATACGAAGTCTCAATCCAAAAGTGATATTATGAAGGAAGAAGCTAGTAAGCCCCACATGGCCCACCAGAGCTCGGTTGTTTCATCCACTCTTCCAAATAATGGATATATCTCATCAGCCTACAAGGAAAATAGAAAACGAAGTCTCAGGAAAGAAGCAATGAGCAGGAAAGCACGATCACGATTAGGGGTGAGCACAAACCGGTCCGGACCGGAATTTGGACCGGACCGGACCGGACAGGAGATTCCGGTCCGGTCCCCGGTCCGCCGAAAATGATGAATCCGGTCCACCGGTCCGGTCCGGTCCAAACCCGGAAAATTCCGGTCCGGACCGGTTGGACCGGAATTTCTATTATTTTAGTAAAAAAAAAAAAATTATATGTTAAAAAAAAATTAAAAGGCAGAAAGTTATAGATTTAAAAACCTACTATGTATTCTTTTAGGATTATTGACATTAAAATTATTAATTTTTAATGTATATAATTTATAAATATATTTAAATAAAATAACAAAGATTTTTTTTTTTTAAAAAAAAAAATTCCGGTCCAAGAGGTCCAGGACCGGACCGGACCGGAAAAATTCCGGTCCGGTCCCGGTCCAGGAAAACCCCGGATTCCGGTCCACCGGTCCAGCCGGTTCCGGTCCGGTCCGGTCCTGGACCGGTGCCCACCCCTAATCACGATCACTAAATTCCAAGAGAATTCTAAAATCTCGACGCAAGAAAAGTTCCTTTTTCCTTCCTAAGTTTGATCTTATTGGCAGGTGTTGTACTGGAGTAAAGAGGAAAGCGGGTTTTAGTGAAGATCCTACCCAAGATCCAAGGAAAAAACCTGCTTCAGGTCCTTGTGTTAGTAGCATTGCTTCCTGTGCTAGTAGTAAGTCAGGAGTTAGTAGTGTCTCAAGTCCGTGTATAAAAACTGTTAGTAGTACTTCTAGGGATGGTCTTGTGAATCTTTGTATTACGTGTCCTCAACGCCCAAAACCTAGCTATAGAAGCTAGGGGAATGGGCTTACCTGTACTCTAATGCTTTTATATTAATGCATTTCCTTGTTGTCAAAAAAAAAAAAAACTAAATACACTAGAAAAAGCATCTCGATTTTAACATACATAATGATGATGTAAGGCAAGAAGGGTCATTTCCATTTGTTTTGACTTTTGAGGGATAAAAGGGGAAGGATAGGGATAAGAGGGCGGAGATAAGAGAAATGTTGTGTTTGTTTAGGGAGGAGAACTAGAGGGGGATAAGGAGTAAAAAAACTTATATGGACTTAGTCCACACTAAATTAGTGTGGACCTAATGCTAATTCATGTTATTTATGAAAAAAAAGATCACTATATATAAAAAATAAATATAAAAGATGAATAGATATAAATTATGAAGTTTGACTATGAAAAAAAAAATTACTATGTCACAAAGTGAAAATTTCATCATGATAAACTAATGTGAGAAAGAGTTAGTACTATATTAAAAAAACAGTCACTATAGTAGATAGTAATGTATCTTAAAATTTGAAAATGTTACTATATGGAAAAAAAGGGTCACTATGTTAAATAAGTGGTTTTGGTCCACAATAATATTATTGTGGACTGCGTCCATATAAGACTTAACTCGGATAAGGATAGGAATAAAACACCCCCTTTTCCTCTACTAGATCTATACCTAAGAGGGGGTGATACAAAGGAACGGACAAGAAAAAAGGACTAAAAATACAATTTTACTGTTAATAAAAAGGAAGAAGGAAGAGAGAAATGGAGGGTTATTAAAGGCATTTTGGTTTATTCGCCACTTATTCTAATCTTGTTCCCAATTTGTACCAAACAAGAGAAAAAACTTATTTTAAACTTATCCCAACTATTAATTCTCTATCTTTATCGCACTCTTTTATCCTCATAATGCCTATCTCTCGTACCAAACACATAAGTGATATGAGACAAACATAAGACACAAAATTCTATTCATTAATTTAAAAGTACAACATAAATTAAACGATTTCTCCTTTGTATCTAAACAAATATAACGTGTAATCCGATTATATATTTATATAGAATTTTCCTTAATACTCTAATATTCAAGAACTGTACAAACTTTCAGAAAGAGAATCTAGAATGGAATAATTTACATCCTTCCATACATTATTCACTCCTCTCCAAGACTGGAGCTTGGATACGGTCCATAGCCTATGTCAATGCCTATGGACTATGAAAGGATCTTTATCTACTTATGAATTCTCAACACGTAATACACAAAGAGACAGGGAGACAACTCATACATGATACAACCTAGCACAAAGAATATGTCAAAGCATCCAAAAAGGAAAAAGAAAAAGAAGCCCATGACCCTACAGTGAAAAGGTTTTGCTAAGAAGCTGGAAGACACCTTAGCGAAGAGAACTTGAAAGATGGTAACCTAAGCAAAATAAGTGAGAAGACTTAAGTGGGTTTAAACCCCACTGTCTATAATTGAAGGCCCAAAGTCAAATCAACCCTTTAGGGCCCTTTCCCAAGAAGTAGTATAACTTACTGTACTTGGTCCTAGTCATATGCAATATGCATTATGCATAGAGCTGTCAATTCAATTACTCGCGTCTGGTTCAGGTTGAGTCATCTCAGGTTTCAGGTCATGTTCGGTTGGGTCGTGTGCGGGTCGGGGAGAGGCCTAACAGGTCATCAAGTCCAACACTTGCCATGTTTGGGAAAGTGTAAAATTCATTATATAACAAAAGCCAAAACCACTCTGGCAAATTCCAACAGCGTGAACATTAACCAATCAAACTCAATCCAAAATCACCCATAATGCAACCAACCATAAGAAGTGGACACAAACAACAACTAATTATTAATCCCATATCAGTTGCTCCTTTGTCTTGAATCCTGTAGATGCCACTCTGTAACACGGGAATTATATTACCAAATGTTGAACTTTGAGTTACTACCTCAGTAACCTCACTGAAGACATTGATATTAGGACCAACAACGCCATGAGCAATATTCACTCCATAAGTTCTAGTAAGATATTGAAGATATGACTTATACGCCATATGTCTCAACCACTATATACTCACAGAAACAGGTTCATTGATCTTCCCTTAAAGATCAACCACAATAGGAATCATAAACGATCTAACGGCCTGTTAGGCAGTTGGTTATAAATGATGATAATAATTATTATAATAGTGACTTTATAAATAATTTTATTCTTAAAAATTTCTGAAAGGTTACTTGTCGATGCTGATAGTAATGGCACTTCATCTCTAATTGAGGTTGGACAGATTTCACGGTGCACATTGGCATAATACTCTCCAAAAATTTACTTCATCCGTTTCGTTTTAAATGCAACAAGGAATACTTTATATCTCACAAAAAATACCCCTCTGTTGCATTTAAAATGAAACGGATGAAGTATTTATAATTTTAGTTCAATAGTACTACCATCTATTTCCAGTTAACAAACATACCATTCATCTTCAATGGTAGTCCAAACTTCAATCTTACAAGGAATCATATCATGTACCTAGCCATGGAATAATGGTCAAGCTTCAATCAAAGAACGTAAATTCCTAGTCAGACCTCATTGTAGGAACCCAACAAAATTCTACATAACGTATACCATGTGAAGACTCAATAAACAGCGTGGAGGATAAAAGTTAAAATGTTTGTTATCCACAATTCCACCTCTCTTATCATAAAAGGTGGAGCTTGTCTACGTTAGATTATGAAAACGACATAACTGTGGAATGATCATGCTTGGCAATTGGTAATTTCAGCATTGTGAGGGCCAGATTCAGTGCCTTGTTTACTTAGCTTTAAGGGAAACTAGTTGACAAGTAAACATGTTCAAAAAATGGACGTATTCTGTTCCTGTCATCACAGAGTAGAAATTTCTATATACTTCTCAACTTCAGGCATATTAAGTCTAAAAACTTATATCAAATGGGGATACCAAGCAACAGTAAAATCCAATTTAGCCTAAACTCCTTAATCAACTAAATAAAAATAAAAAAAGCTTTTTCAATTGCTGCCACATGTTTCAAGGCCCAAATTATTAGTGAGTACCTCAGCATAGGCACGCATTAAAGAGAAGCAAGCAATATAGCAAAAGACAAGACATCATTGAAGAGACAGAAGCAAAACCATTTGAACTGGATCTTCTACAGAAATCAACAAAATGATGAATACAACACTTTACCCAGGAGAGAGGTAAGGCCAGCTTGTGTTTAGCTTTCCAGTTGCTTTGTTTCCTACTAATGGTCCACCTGCATAGACCTTCAGTGAGGTTTGTTTTAATAGTCAACGTCCACCGTAAAGCTCGGGTGATGGCTTTCCCTTTTGCATGGCAACCAACTCTATAAATACCAAACTACTTAGCAAATAACAAGTAGCTAGCTTATTTTGGCACAAGTGACACCACAAAAGATAATATTTGCAAGGAAAGCAGAAGTTTTAAGAGAGGTTTGAGTGGCCTACTGTTTGTCACCTCTCTCAAACAACTAGTCCAAGCAAAAAAGAGTGGCGTCGGGTGGGGGGGGAGCGGGAAGAGAAGAGAAGAGGTCGTAAGTAAAAGATGCAGTTAAAAATTTCAAGTCTTCCACAGTAAAACACAAATCTTACTCTTTTTTAGTGCATAGATTTTGTCCCTGTTTCTCCAGAACTGTGAACTAGGAACATGGAAGCAATTTCATCACAGGGCGAGAATAACAGGAGATTCAAGAGGATCTGTGTATTTTGTGGTAGCAGAGCTGGACACAAACCGTTATTTGATGAAGCAGCTCTTGAACTTGGCCAATTGCTGGTAATTCCTCTTATGCAAGTGTTTTTACAAGGTTCTGTTTTATTTTATGTATGACCCCGTTTAAGAAACATGATACACTTTTGCAGGTGGAAAGAAAAATCAATTTGGTTTATGGCGGAGGAAGTATTGGCCTTATGGGAACCATATCTAAGACTGTATTTCAAGGTGGATGCCATGTTCTCGGGTATGCTTTCTCGTTGATCATCGTTGGTTATATAACCAAGGGATTTATTGAAGGAAACAGAATGAGAATGCTCAGAATAGCCTTTTAAATATTCTTCCTTAAGGGATAATATATTGATAAGTGAATCCATGTTTTACTATCTACAGCATAATTCCTAGATTGCTCCTGCCAGTTGAGGTAAGGCATCTATCATCCTCAAGATAGCTAATGTACTTTCATAAAAGTTCTTTACTAATAGCCATTCAATCTAGATAGTAGGAGAAACACATGGGGAAGTGAAGATAGTTGCAGACATGCATCAGAGGAAGTCAGAAATGGAAAAACATGCTGATGCTTTTATTGCTCTTCCTGGTAGGAATTCACATTCTTTTCTTCATTGTATATAGAAAGGATTCAAGATTTTATTTTTCAGGTGGTTATGGAACCATGGAAGAACTATTAGAAATGATAACTTGGTCCCAGTTGGGAATTCATGCGAAACCTGTAAGGAATTCTTTTGTTGCTCTTATATTGTTTCCACCATTTTGCTTACCATCTCCCACTGCTATTAATTTGACACAATTTTCAACTGGAAAAAAGGTTGGCTTGTTGAACGTAGGAGGGTACTTCAACAGCTTGCTTACGTTATTTGACAAAGGGGTCGAGGAGGGTTTCATTAAAAGGACAGCAAGAGACATAGTGATTTTAGCAGATTCAGCAGAAGAGCTGCTGAAGAAGATGGAAGTACGCTCTCTTTCATAGAAAAACAACACTCCAGCAAAACTAAATTATGTAAATTGGAAGATTGTTAGAAAAGCACAAGAAATGATGTCTTTTTGTGAATGTTGCAGGAATATGCACTAGCACATGATAGCGTTGCACCCGGGACAAAGCTGGGAAGCTGAGCAATAATTGTACGATGAAAAAAGAATCCACTAGTCCTACTTTATCTTTTATATACTCCATAGGAGAACTTAATACATAAATGATAAAAGTTCTGTCTTGAAGTGGAAGAAATAATAAACCGTTTTCCTCCACCTGCACAATTTATCAGATGTCTATTTGGGTCTCTCAATCACATCGACCTGTCTTTGCCTCTATCTCTACACATATATTATATGCACACATGTCAGTCCAAAGAGATGGCAACAATGGCAAAAATTCTCATTGAATGAATACATCATCTATCACAAGTGTCTCAGATTGAAATTGTAAATCACAACCAAAGTAGAGACTCACAGTGAATGCAACAGCAAGCTTGACAGTTACATCATCTATCATATGTGTCACAGTTTAACAGAACATAAACCACAACCAAAGTAGAGACTTACAGCGAATGCAACAGCAAGCTTGACAGTCCCACTCACTGTTTAGAGCCATGCAAACCATTGGTAGATCGAGAAAATGTATTTGCTTGTCCCATACCACCGACTTGCATTGTATGCTGGAAGAGATAAGATGCATCAGAATTAGGAGCATAATGTGTTGCACGAATGTCATGTGACATAAAGCTGCTTACGCACTCACACAATAATGCAATTAACTTGAGCAGTAGAGGTCTTATGCTTTAGAAGAGGCTACCTGCAAATAATTTTCTACTGCCTCACTTTCTCCACATACAGCAATAAAATTATACTAGTCTCAAAATAAGTAGGGTATTCAAACTTGCAGCAAACAAACATTAGGAAACTGTTACCTGAAGAACAGAAATCAGCATAATGTTACAAGCCATAACTCATAGGCCTTGACCTGCAGAAGGCACAAAAGTATACGCAAGAATTATGAAATCTGCCATGACTCTTATATTTTAAACTAATCCAACAGACTAGCAGAGGGCAGTTCAAGATTGATTCGGGAAGGAAGGCAGCCTCTAGGATGGATAAATAAGGACTATGCAAGTCTTGGAAGTGGAGTAATATCAGATTGTATAAGCAGAGAAAACTGTTCCCTATGCAATCTGTTTGCCCCATCTTAACAATCACAGCTCAGCCTCGAGAAAAGTATACAATATACCAATAAATATTTCACTGTAGTCTGTAAATGTCAGAAAAGGTGAATATAGAAGCTCAACACAAAAGCACAAGATCCATGGGAAGTAAAAGAAATGGATGAAGGGCATTGAATTAATTCAGTGTATTGTAAAAATTTATTTACAGCCAAATCACGTGTTCCATAACAGATTGCTATCATATAAGACTTGCACCCGTGTCTCGGTTTTTACATTCCTGCAGTTCTTCTTCCTCTCTATTTGAAGGCATGCAGCCAGAGTCATAATTACCGAAACAGAACATCTGACACTCTGGGTTTTCAGAAATTGCAGAGTCCACATTCTCAATCATAACTAAATCATCTTGCTCACTGAATGAAGCATCACTGTCTTCTTCAACACAAGGAACTTCACTGTGTAATTCAGGAATATCCAGTAGAAGGGCGTCAAGAGAAAACTTAGCAGAAAAGCTCTCTTGCGACGAGAATTTCACGTCCAATATTGGAATTCCAAAATCCACAATAGCCGGGCTTTCTAGCTTGAGAACATTCAGCAGTACACCAGGACACTCTTTTGCAGTCTCTTCATTAGAAGAGGAGTTAATATTGTCTTCTGGTACTCCTAATGTAGAACCGGAGGTATCACTGGCACAGGAATCAGAGGAATCAATAACAAATGTTTGTTTTGCGCCATCCACATTCGAAACACTAATCTCTGTTTTAACTTGATCGACATCAACTTCAATACAAGTAGAATCACCAAGGGGATTCTCACTATCATGTTCTCTAAGAAGAAGGCTACGTTCATCAACAGATTCAGTTGTTTCTTCAAATCCATTGGCAGCAACAAAAGATTCTTGTTCTACTACTACAATATCCTTGCCGGTACTATTACTGACATCAACATGGACGGAAGGGATTACGCACTCATCAGATTGGCTCGACTCCGATAGGCAAGTTTCCCCACTCGCTTCTTCACTGGAGATATCAGCAGTTTCTTCAACCATATCGGTATCAATGGAAGTGGAAGATAAGAAACCAGCAAGTGCAGAAGCTAGAGCATCATCAATTGATAATACTTTTTTTGGACTTCCTTTCGGGGAGTCCTTTACTACTTCAAAGGGGTCATTTCCTCCCTCATCATCAACACAAGAAAAGTCCGGTGCAGTGACAACAAGACTAGGAAGTAACTGAGAAGCATTACTAGTGGATGAAGATACATGATCAGGTTGTATACAGGGGGATGGATATGCATTCAAGGGTGGGATAGACATGTCCTGGAGTTGACCTTCATCCTTCTGATTTGGCTTGACTTTAATGATACCAGGAGCATCATTTCCTCCATTTAAGATGGAATTGGATTCAGATTCAGTGCAAGAAGATTCAGGAGCAGTAGTCTTAGTGCAAGTTGTCACCGGAAACTTAGCCGTGTTCACAAACCAATCCACTTGCTGCTCTACCCTTTCAAGCCTTGCTTCCATGTTGCTAATGGGCTTTAACATATTTTCCTCAAACCTCGAACAGAAGAGTTCAATTTTTGCAACTCGAGAAACAAGTTCATCCAGAGTTTTCTCTATTCGACTACAAGGTACATCATTCCATTTACTCATAGAATTAGAATTGTTATGTGAGCCTGACCCCTGTACAGGAAAGTCGGGTTGTGACATGTGTGGAGATGCACCATTAAGCATGGTGCTCTGTATACTTTCTGAGTGAGAAGTATAAGATCTCATAGTCGCACCTATTGACTTGTGTTCAATATCTTGGAGGTTCCCTTCTCCTACAGCCGAATCACTTTGTTCTTGCGCTCGGTCCCTTTGAGATTTAGACAGCTGCAAAAGTGTCGGAATGAGCAAAGACATCGCAGCACTTTCAGACGAGGTTCCTTGTGGGACAGTTGAAGGACCAGTATAAGCAGGTACCACAGGATCAGCAAACACGTAAACTTCATCTATGCAAATGTAATCGCCACTCTGAATAGATAGCAAACGAAGAGTTATAGACATGACCGGATCAGTATCAGAAATCTCTGCAGTAGCCTCAAAACAATCCTGAAAAATTTGTCGATGGAAACAATTAGTCTTAAAAGTTCAAAAGCACGACCATAGATATCTTTTTATAATATCAATACCAAAGGATGCCTACAAAATTACTTGGGCAGTCATGAGTCATCAATATCTCAGATGGCACATGCGTTTCACATGCAAAAGTATAAGCCTAAATAGGAGATTTACAGGAACAAAAAGGAAGCACAAACTAAAAGAGGATGAAAGGATGAGGGAAAAAGGGCCTTAAAAAGATTAATGAATAGGATGCCTAGAGGGTAAGAAGTAGGTGAGCTGACAAAACTAACCCACCTCGATAGTAAAGAGCAATAAGTGGTTCCAAATATAATTCGTTCACTTGCAGCCTAAAACTCGTCAAACCCAAAAGACCTGAAGAATAGTGTATCAGGCCCAACATGCTCTAGGTCGATCTGGGGGGTCAAAGAACTTTCAACGTTCTTTATATTAAGTTTACTGAAGTGAAAATAAGCAGATGAGAAAAAGGAATGATTCACTTAAGTCGAGTCATTTCAAAATTCTAATGTAAAAGTTCAATATTTGTACAGCTTCTTATGATAGCAGTAGAAAAGGCATTTCTGACCTGTGTTAATCTACTTAAAAGGGAGAAACTAAAAAATTGCATCTCATGTATTTTGCAACCTGGAAAAGAATTGATCCAACATGCAAATGACCGACCTTGTGAGTAACTAACCTAATCCTGACTTAGACCAACTGTTTGACAGGTCTACATTTATACCTGATTGCCTCGTTCCAAGAAGCCCTCATCTTTCTTGGACAGAATAGAGGAAGTTTGCACTTTCACATCCACCCAACCATCTTCATTGGCACTCCCGCCACTTTCAGATCTGATATCCCCTTCTTGAGAGCTTTTATTGGAGCTACTAGAACTTGTCGACAAAGATCCCACACCATCGGACTCTTGCAATAGCTCTTCAATTCTAGCAGCAGCACCACAGCGAACTGTACAAAGGTACTCATTCTCACCTTTCTCATCATTTGCACAGTATATCTCATAGACTCTAGCAGTACTACGAACATAGACCTGCTTGATTTCATGTTGCTGTGGGAACAAAACTGAACAAAGGAAAACATTAGCCCAATGCAAGCAATAAAAGAGAAATAAAAATAGCATATAGACTAATGCATACAAAGATTAAATTGTAACAGCTTCCACTGTGATTATTATGAAAAAAAATATTGTGCACCAAGAATTTATGTTACTGTACTTGTGTCAGAGGTACGTCAATAAACTATTTTGTGAGAAACTCCAAGATTTCGGCCCAAAATGAAATGTTGAAGTATCCATACCATGTCGACGGGTGACACGAGTACGTAGGGTGAAAATGAAGACTTCGATTAGCATAGCCAAGAATCACTAGCAACGTCGTGAAATTAATGTGCTCAGATACAGATATTCCAGCGTCAGCACAGGATGGGTGGGCTGTTGAGAGGTAGACATCAAAATAATCGAGAAGAAACTGGGTTATCAAATGATGAGATTTCTTCTCTCATTACATTATTCTCTCAGCATCATTCAGATATTGCCTGCATTGAACTCTTCTTGAAGGCCCCAGCAGGCAGCAGGTCTCCGAAATCCACATATCCTGCTTCTCAAGCCAGAATACGAAAAGCATTCACTAGTTCACATCAACGAGATTAACATCTCATGCCACCTTAAACATAGTGCACCTCTCCAAGGACATGGAGTATCAAGAAAACAGAATGAAATCCGCTGGAATACCAATAGGAAGACATATCTGAACTAAAATTAAATTCAACCCAAATTTCATTCAATCACCTGTTCCTTCCCCAAACCACATACTACAAGACTCTCGTAATGGTTAGTCGTCTACACATAGTTTGTGTATTCTCTATGAAAATTAGAAGAATAATCCCCTTACAGCTCCACCTCCATTGTCAATCTCACGCCCAAAACATTAAGCATATTTCCAACTCATAATCAAAAAAAAATCTCAATTGGACAAATTTCCTTACTTCCATAAGTTCAGACTTCATCCACCCACCCCCCCAAAAAAAAAAAAAAAAAAGCCCACCCAAAATATGTTAAAAAAACATCCAAATGAAGTTAGTGATTCTCTGAAGTTGACATTAGTCTCAATCGATCAAATTGAGATTGGAACTCTAAGTTTGACATCAATAGAATAAATAATACTTTCCTCCTTCTCAAAATACTTGACACGGC
>CANSNZ010000118.1:0-102120 GCA_947646795.1 Beta lomatogona
AAAATAGCACTACACTCAGCTGTTAGTGAAACTGAAAGTGACATTCTCTTCAATTTTTCATTTGTTAGAGAGCATGTCTTTCAAAAACTTAGCATAAGAAGGCATCTCGAAATAGCATCCAAGAAAGGGATGTTGATGTGCGGCTTCTTCAAAATATCAAGAAACTTCCCGTATTTATTCTCGAAGTTTTGCCTGTGCCAATCTTTGAGGGAATGGAACAGGTGGCTTGTATGGTGGAATAGGGATGACAGTGCGTTCCTTTTGCTCACTCTCTTTAGCTTCATCTTCCAAAACCTTCTCACCTTGATCTTCTTCACTCAACCTTATAACCTCTTCTGCACTTGTCTTTTGCTCAGTCACCTTCTTTGTAGGCTCTTGCAATTCCTTACCGCTCCTCAATGAGATAGCATGGATATGCCCCATAGGATTTGGTTCAGTTTGCCCAGGAGTTGGCCTGAAGGTTTAGAAAGATGACTAATTTGTTGGGCAAGTTGGGTCATGCGATTCTCCATCAACTTATTATGAGCATTGATTTGTTGGAGAGTTGTTGAAGAATTCATTTTGCTTGGCCCGATCTTCAACTTGCTTTGCTTGAGAAGAAGCTAGATTCTCCATGATACTCTCAAGGTTGGATCTAGAGGATGAGGAGGAAGAGTTGAAAGGTGGTCTTTGTTGGAAACCTAGTGGTTGGGAGTAGTTGGTGTGTGGAGGTTGAGGTTGGTTATTTTTATATGAGAAATTGGGATGATTCTTCCAACCTTGGTTATATGTGTTTGAGTATGGGTTATTTTGTGGTCTTGTGTTTGTGTTTAGGAGGGCATTAGCTTGCTCAGATATCATGCCCATGGTGTTGTATTGACACTCATTCAATGAATGGCCTTTGTACTTCACAAATCTCACAAAATAGGTGCTATTGGTCCGCTACTCAATTGGTTAACCTTAGCTGCCAAAACTTGCACGGTGTTAGTTAAAGTAGCAATAGCAACAACCTCATACTTACCTCCCTTTTAGGGGCTCCACGAGACACACTCCAATCATTCAAATAGTTGTTGGCGGCCATATCATCCAACAATGTCTTAGCGACTTCCGGAGTTTTGGCCGTGAAAGTACCGCCGGATGCGGCATCAATAGAGCTTCTAACCTCATGCTTGAGACCATTGTAGAATGTCCGAATCAATAGCCACTCAAGAATGCCATGGTGTGGGCATTGTCTTTGCAAAGCCTTGTACCTCTGCCATGCCTCATAGAGACTCCAATTCATGTTGTTGAAAACCAGATATCTCATTTCTGAACTTGGAAGTTCTCATAGGAGGGAAGAACTTGTAGAGGAAAGCCTTTTTAATTCTGGCCATGTGGCAATCTTCCTTACTTCTTCTTCTTTCAACCATTCTTTTGCTTCGTCCCTGAGAGAAAAAGGAAAAGCACAGTATCGAATCAAATCATCGAAACATTTGTTAGTTTTAAAGTATTACACTTCTCTAGGAAATTAGCCAAATGATCGAGTAGGGCTCTCTTTGGGTGTTCCTGCATATGAGTCTGTGAGATGAAGTGAATGAATTGTGTCTTGAGCTCGAAATGTGTAGCAGTTGTAGTTGGTCTGGTAATGGTGGTGGTGGTCTCATCGGGCATAGCATATTCCCGTAAAGATTTTGGTGGTGCTTCGTCTCCCATTGTTGATTGTTGTTTTCTTCTTTGACCTCCTAATCTCCTTGTTGTAGCTTCGATCTCGCGATAAAGAGTAATTAGATCTTGTGAACCCTTGCTACGAGTGTGCATGCAACAAAAAGACTGAAAGAAAAGAGATCAAACAACAAATAGAGTAACAATGATCGAATAAAAATAAGTTTAGCCAAATAAATCAAAGATAAACTAATCTAATACCGTTGGTCCCCGATGTGAGCGCCAAACTTTGATAGGCGTGTCGCGCACCTAACAAAAATAATTTCCTAACTAATCCTCCTAACTATGTAGTAGGGTAAGTTAAGGTCGAATCCACAGGGACAAACAGTATCAAACACTAGAAATCTCGACTCAATTTAACTAAACAAGTGACAAACAATGGTGAAAAGGTGTTGAACTAATAATAATGCTAAATTATGACAACTATTAAGAACACACGAGGTAAAATCAATCAATAAAGACATCTAGAATTAAGTATCCCCTCTAGCACGAAAAATACATGAATAGTTCCCATTCCAATAAACATAATCAATGATTCAAAAGGAGTAATGCACTCTATAACTACCAAAGATCTCTCCCGAGTACCTATGGCTACTCTAAACAAGCAATCAAACCTATTCCCATGGAATCATGCAAGAAAGAGACATTAAGCATGGCATCACAAATAAATTCCTAGTAATCCTATCTACTTATTCCCATAGAGATATTCATACTCTTGATTAAATCAACAAATCCATCTAGATTCAATTCCCATTGAAAACAAGATATTAGGAATCAATTCAAAATCACCTATCCCTAGTATGATAATGAAAATAAGCACAATTCAATCAAACAAGAACAATTAATCACATCAAATTGGAATTAGGAGAGGGATTCATGCATTAATCATTGCTAGGGTTCAACTTAACCCTAGATTATATAACTACTCACTCATAATTGATATAACAAAGCAATTGATAAATAAATTGAAAGACATAATAGTAATAAGGAAAAGAGGAAATTAGAAAAACTTAGTCTTTACTTGAATGGATCAAACTTGTAGAATTCAAGGTTTAATAATGGAGTTTACTCTCAAAAGCTCTCTAAAAAGTAATACTCTATTTTCTAATGATGAAAAACTGCCCAAAAGTAAGTTTTATCAAACCTAATATCGTTTACAAAAACTAAAAAAGGAAATAAATAAAGTCGCGGAAATCAGCCGAATGACAGCTTGCACGGGCAAGCAGAAAAGCGCACGGGCGTGCGCATTAGTGCACGGGCAAGCGATAACTTGCTTGGGCGTGCACGCGAGACATAATGTTTTGTTGTTTTCGTTCACAAATCTGCACGGGCAAGCGGTCATCCGCTTGGGCGTGCGCCTTGGTGCATGGGCAAGCGGAATCTTGTTTGGGCGTGCACGTGAGACAGAATGATTTCTCCTTTCTTCCAACAGATTTGCACAGGCAAGCGGCTATGTGCTTGGTCATGCGCCTCTTCGCTCGATCAAGCAAGAAAATGCGTGGTCCCGTAAAGAGAATATTATTCAATATCATCATTCCTTCAACCCCAAAGCACTCAAACTCATTTTCTCGCATCCCGGGACCACCAATTGGACCATCTACGAACCATCTTAGCTTCTCTTAGTCACAACCGACCACAAGAACCTGAAAAACACAAAGAAAAGCCGAAAGTATCTCGAAATAGCACAATGGTTCAAAAGAATGCTCAAATTATGCAATTAGACCTAAGATACACTAAAAACTACATAAAAATGAGACTTAAGACCTACTTATATGCAACTAAAAATCGACTTTTCAATAATTGGAAAAGATGATCATCCATGATTTATGCCATGGATAATGAGTTTGAGTATTGTCCATAGGATAATAAGGAGCATCCTTCACCATGACTAATGACCAAGCATTTGTGGTATGACAAAAGTTTTTGCTAGAACCGAACATAAAAAAAAACTATGTCAATGATGAATCAAGAACGTTGATACAATCCCTTTTCCTAATGATCATTCAAAATAATGACCTTGATCAATCTATTTTATATAGTGATCATCTTTTTTCTGATAAAGCAAATAAGCATTATGCATTAAAAAAATTCTGAAAGATTTCGGAAAAAACAGAAAAGTTTTACCATATGAGGTTTGGTCCACCATAGAGGGTAATAACCTTTGGTCAGCCCTTTAAGATGACATGACTTAACAATGTATCACTCTAAGGTGACATGACCTGGCAATGTCCTCATTCGAGGTGAAATGATAACACTTGAAATCATAAAAAGTAAGTAATGGTGACTTGACAAATTGTTTGTCATCAAGACCATGAAAAAACTGCAAAAAACTGGAATCGACCTGTTGATTGCCGGAATTTCTCAAGTTAACAAAAGACAAATTAAGAAGACTAAAAAAAGACGATGATGAAATCGCATTTTCAAATATTAGAAAATTAATTGGGATTTTCTACCTAAGACGACATTAAAGTCGCATTTCAAATTGTAGAAAATTAATTGGGATTTTCTACTTAAGACGACGATAAAGTCGCATTTTCAAAGAAAATTAATTGGGATTTTCTACTTAAAACGACAATAAAGTGGCATTTTCAAAATTTAGAAAATTAGTTGGGATTTTCTACCTAAGACGACATTAAACTCGCATTTCAAATTTTAGAAAATTAATTAGGATTTTTTACTTAAGACGACGATAAAGTCGCATTTTCAAAGAAAATTAATTGGGATTTTCTACTTAAGACGACAATAAAGTCGCATTCTCAATTTTAGGAAACTAATGGGGATTTTCTATTTAAAGACGACGTCAAAGTCGCATCTCCTATTTTAGAAAATTAACAGGGATTTTCTACTAAAGCGTCAACAGAAGTCGCAAATCATGATAGCATAGATGATAACTATTTTCCATGAAGAATATGTTATCTCAAAAGAAATTTTCTGTCAAAATTTTGTGTCTTTTCAAACATTGGCCATCATTTTCTCCGAAATTCGACCAATGTAGGGCATTCTGTAGCAACTAAATTTTGAACCCCTTTTTTCGGATAAATAAAGGTTTTGGAAAAAATAACAAAATCATCATGCATCGTGGAGTGCGCGCCCGGAGCGCGAGTTTCATTCCGTCGCACGATTTTCCATTATTGCGTATTAATCATACGGTTTCGACTTAGAAGTATAATTTTCGTGAGTCGCAATCAATAACTACAACCACCGTTTTAATAAAATGATTCACAGTATAATCATGATCGTCTTTATTAATTTGACGAGTTTTCATTAATTGTCGTAAGTTAGTCTTTCGGAAAAATAAAAACGAGTCGCGATTAGGCGTCGGGATTTTAGTCGTATCCCAAAACCGGCATTAATCAGTTTACTTGATGGTCAAGTCATTGTTCATTGGATAAAGAATAAGAATATATTCTTTATTCACTAAACACATCATTTATCCATTAGTTAGAGAATAAAAATCATGAAAAGATGTGAGAATAAGAATCAAATCCCATGTGTAAAGAGGGGAAATCCGGATTTTTCCGGAAGATTCGAGTGTGCGCCTAGCGCACAAGTGCAGGCTTGCGCCGGACGCGGGGCCTTGCGCCTAGCGCAAGGTGCTGTGCCTAGCGCAGCTTCCTGTGCTAGGTGCAGCATTCCGATCAGTTTTGTTTGCACGATTTTCAATGCAATTTTTTTTATGTATTAGGATGTTTTAGGAAGAATATTTTCTGAAGATCTGATATTGCCTCATTAATGAGCAAATCCAAAAAGAATAAGAATATTTGTGTTTCCAAAGAGATTTGATGATGTGATTAGGGTGAGGTCATTAGAGTGATGTCATTAGGGTGATTAAGGATAAAGAAAATCAGATTTTTTGGATGAAAAATCTGATTTTCTACCTCTTTGAAACCCTAGTTCACTTCCTTCATTCCTCTATAAATACCCTCCAAAATTCACTTCAAAACCAAGTTGAAAAGAGTTCAACTTAACTTCACTAATTCTCTCATCTTCTCTACTTCTTTCCTCTACAGAAATCACACTTAAGAAAAAAAAATTAGTAAGATAATTAGTAAGTAAAGAAGTTCATCAAAAGAAGAAAAAATCACAAAAAAAGGGTTTAAGTTAGTAATTAAGAAGATTTAGAAACTCACTTAGAAATTAAGAAAAATCACAAAAAAAAAGTAGAAAAACTTGCAAAAAGGAAGTGCATCATTGAGCTAGCAAGGTAAAGTTGAAGTTCTTCTTATTTTGATTATCTTTTTAATCATCTACTAACTCTTTCCTTGTTTTCTTCTTATCATTTTTTTTAATCTTTGGAGTGATTTGGGTATGTGGAAGTCCTAATAGGTTCCCAACCTTAAATCACCCCACCTAGAATAGTCACCTCTAATGGGGTGACTCTTAGGAAACAATGTGATTATGTGATTTTCCTTAATCAAGTTGTTATTCATCACCAAAAATAATTTCATAAAAAAATTCAAGAAAAATTGTGTAAAAACATCTCCATATAAAAATGTGATGTTGTAATTATAGTCAGTTTTACTTTCCGATCTTATTTCATTTTTTCGTCTGCATTAACTAATTAGTTCGTAGGATTTAATATTTTTCCTATGAAGTGCAAGATATTTCCAGCAACCCGGCTTTGGAATTTCTAAAAAAAAAAAAATTTGTGTAAATAATGAAAAATCATACAATTTTGTTGTGCAAAACTGAGTTTGTTCAGTACCACCTAAGCTTGTTCTGTCAATTAAGTTGAAAATAAAATCATTTAGATAAAACTAAAAACATCAAGTTTGAAGAAAACATCAGTAGCTTTTCAAAAATATAAAAATCATGTTCATATCAATTTTATACAATTTTACACCATTTTTACAAAAATGTTCATTTAAATCACTAAATTCCAGAAAACCGATTTTCTCTTCAGTTAAGAAAATAAATATAAGTGGTCTTAAAAGTGTCCAATTCAAGTGAAAATTTTCAGTCTAGTTCCTCAAAGTGTCTAGAATGTTCATACCAAATTTCACTTCAAAATAAGCTCAATAAGTTGGATTTTAAATAACAAATTGAATAAAGGTCCTGCTTTGACCAGTTTTAGTATAAAATTCACCATAATTCAAGTAGTCACTAAAATCGGATACTACACCGGGGGAGGCTTGTATTATTCTGTATCCTTTTCAATCTCTGCTCTTAATTGAGCAGCGAAGACCGAAGGTGAAGGAGAGAGTGGGCGGAGCTCCGGCGTTCATGGCGGAGCAGGGGACGACGCGGCGTGATGGCGGCGCAAGGTTGATGTCGGTGGAGCAGCGGTGAGACAAGGAGAGAGAGGAGAGAGAGAGAGAGAGAGAGAGAGAGAGAGAGAGAGAGAGAGAGATAGAGAGAAATCGATGCACGGGAGATAGAGTGTGTGCACGAGCAACGAGAGAGAGAGTAGAGCGGACGAGAGCAGGGAGGCATGCGAGCAAGAGAGGGTGGCGCACGGGTGCACCGGTGGTCGGCGCAGAGGTGGAGGGTGTGCTTGTTGTTGTGGTTCAAAGCGTGGTAGGTGGTGGTTGGTGCACGGTGCTGTTGGTGTTTTGGAAAAATAAAATAGAGGAGAGAGAGTGATAATGAAATAAACTTTGAGGCTACTTTATCTGGTGGTTTCCAGCGAGATTGAGGGCAGTTTAGAGATCGTAGGATGCTTTAGAGTAGTGAGTGAATGTGATGTTTGAGGGGGATTGAGAGTATAGCTATTTATAGCCATGGTTTGGCTTCTAGAAGGCCTACCATTATGGTTTTATTTGATGGTTTTTGGCAAAATGAGCATTAAATCCATGGATTGTTGATGTTTGGGGAACAAAACTTATGAATTGTTGACATAGGAAGAAGATGGGAGTGGGTCGGTGGCTTCGGGAAGAGAGAAAAGCTGATGAAGTTTGGCATGTTTGCCATAGGAAAGGAAGAAGAAAAGTGGAAGAAGTCATCAGTACGACGGTGAGGAAAAATTCCTCCTTTTTCCTTTTATTTTTAAGAAAAACTAAAAATCCACATTTGCTCAAGCCATACTTCACATGGCCTTGTAATAGTATATTAGATGTTGAAATTTTTGGCCTAATTGATTAAATGATATAAAAAATTTAACCTTTTCCTTTTATGTTATCTTAAACCAAAAATAATTATCCTTTTACAATAACAAATAGTTTATGATGTAATATGGTAATTTATGACATCAATTTAGTCCTTTAAAAGTTTGAATTTTAGTTGAATTAGAGATAGTTATAATTAATGTATTTATTAAGCATAGTTAAGTTTTTGGGATATTACAATATATTACTTCAAATTTAAAGATTTAGACTATTTTATTTTAGATAAGTTATAGCACAAACCTTATAAACATATACAAAGTAGAAGTTGGAGTGGAAGATGAAACATCTAGCAGAACATTTGTCCTATATATTTGACAAACTTGCAGAAAAATTGATAAAAGTTCTAGTAATGACATTTCTTAATACAATAAAAATAGTATACCAAAAGCCATATACTCATGATATTAACTTTTTTACATGTATTTATTTTGTTTCAAAATACTTGCTACATTTCCTAAAGATGCCAGAGGTTTTAAGATGAAAGCATACCGGTTTATTTTGATTGATGACGTTTTGTTCAAGAAGTTCGTTGATAGGCCGTACTTACGGTGTTTGGATAAATATGAGGCTGCAAATCATGCAGAGTATACATAATAGAGAATGCGACAATCATGTTGGGGCAAGAAGTTTGTCGAATAAGATCTTGAGGATGGGGTATATTTGGCCTACAATGCAACAAGATTCGTACGACTTTGCAAAGAAGTGTAAAGCATGTCAGAAGCATTCACCAGTAAAACATTAACATCAGGAGTTATTGCATCCCATTTTGACTCCATGGCCGTTTACGAAATGAGGAATGGACATTGTCGGGCCCCTACCCGTCGCTACTGGGCAACGTGTCTTCATGTTGGCTATGACGGATTACTTTTCCAAGTGGATAAAAGGTGAGGCATTTCGTCATGTAACAGACAAGGAGGTTATCTCTTTTATTAAGCGAAATATAATAACTCGATTTGGTGTTCCGTGGGAAATCGTGTGTGATAATGGTTCTCAATTCATTAGTTGGCCTACAAGGAAGTTTTGTGAAAAGTGGAAAATCGGCTTAGACACAATAACGCCACGGTATCCTCGAGCAATGGCCGGGCGAGCGAGTCAAGTAACATGATTATCGGTAATCTAAAGAAACAACGTGAAGAAGCACAAGGGAAGTGGGCGAGATGAGTTGCCTTATATTTTGTGGGCGGATAGGACAACGCCGAAAAATAAAACTGGTCAAACACTTTTCTCTTTGGTCTATGGATGTGAGGCGTATTACCGGTAGAAGTTGATCTCCCTTCTTCGCGATATGGATTGATGATGGTTGGCAAGAACACGGCAGAGCTAACTCATGACCTAGATGTGATGGAGGAGATTCGCGACGAAGTGAGGATACGGATACAAGTATACCGATGGAATATTGCAAAAAGTTATAACAAGAACATGAAGGCAAAGATCTTCAAGATTGGATTGGGTTGTGCGAAGAACTTTTGGCAAGGAGGCAACGGAAAGTTCAAACAAGCTGGGAACGTCCATATTGCATAGTCAAAGTCGTTGGACAAGCACTAGTAGAATAAATGCTTATTCTTTGCGGTGGTATTGCTGCGGTTTTACCCATACGCAGCAATATATCACGACAAAAGAAAAGGTAAAATATAAAATAACCATATTCTTTGCGGTTAATAAAAACCGCGGCAATATGGTTCCAACGGAAATTTTTGCAAATAGTTGACCATTTGACCAACCATATTCTTTGAGTTTTGTAGAAAACAACGGCAATATATTTCCAACGGGTTTTTTGAAAAAAGTGGAATATTTTTTCCGGGATCTAGGACCAGATTGTCTTGCGGTTTTGTCGAAACCGCGAGCAATATATTAAAATAATATTTTTTAATATTATTTTAATATATTCTTTTTGATTCGGCAAACCGCTTAGCAATATGTTTCAAAAAAGTGGAATATTTTTTTCCGGATCGGGGGCACGAGATATTCTTTGCGGTTTTAAATAGTATTTTTTTAATATATTGTTGCGGTTTTGACAAAAACCCCGGCAATATGTTTCAAAAAAGTGGAATATTTTTTTTCGGGATCTAGGGCACACGAGATATTGCTGCGGTTTTAAATAATATTTTTTAATATATTCTTGCGGTTTTGACGAAAACCCCAGCAATATGTTTCAAAAAAGTGGAATATTTTTTTCCGGATCGGGGCACGAGATATTCTTTGCGGTTTCGTCCGGGGTTTGTTTTGTTTTTGCTTCACTTTGTTTCTCTCGACTCTCTCTCTCTCTACCTCTCACTCTCTCTCTCTCTCTCAACTCTCACACTCTCTCACTCTCTTACAATTTTCGGCGAAAAGGTTCCATTTTTCGGCGAAAAGGTTTCGGTTTCCAGCGGCAAGGGTCACATTACTCGCGTTTTTTCCTTTGGTGCGGTTTTCGCCCTCTTTGGTGCGGTTTTCACCACCACCGACGGGTTTTCGCCCTTCTTTTCCACCGACGTGTTTTTGCCCCACTTCTCTACTCCGTTCACAGCCGCCAGCGCCACCTTCCCCTTGTCATATAAGGTAAGTTTTTCATAATTTCTTATTAATTTTCAATTTTCTTATTTAATAGTGCTTTAATAAAAAATTTGGCTTAAATAGTAGTTGAAAATGCTCAATATAATATATATATATATATATATATATATATATATATATATATATATATATATATATATATATATATATGATTAGTTATAAGATTTAAGGATTAAAAACTAATTTTGTGATGATTTTGCTTAAGTTTTTGTATACCCTAGAATGTTATACGGGATTGTTTTTGCATAAGTTTGGTGAATTATTCGAAGTGATATGTATAATGGGATTATATTTGCAATGACTTCATATTATTAGACTCACTAATGGGAAGGGGGAGGGAAATCTAAGGCATGGTTTGGTATTTGTTGTTTGGTGATGACTTGAAATCGCTTAAATGCTATTGTTTGTATGTATAATGCAATTGTTTTTGCAATGCCTTCATATTGATAGACTCACCAGTGGGAGGGGAAGGGAAATCTAAGGAATGGTTTGGTATTTGTTGTTTGGTGATGACTTGGAATCGCTTGAATGCGATTGTTTTTATGTACATCATAATGCCTAGATACCCGTTCAAGATTTACTCATTAGGAGTAAGTCTTGAATAGTCCCCGTTTTGGGACTGTTCTTAAACGTCACATCTCACTTAGGTAGTGAATGTGTGTTGATTCTTTAATTCTAAGTGAAATACGGTTAATCATTTCCCTAATTTGTTCTCCGGGTGCATATAAGATAAGCAATTATCTTCATCGTGTACTTGGAGGCTGAAGGGAAATCTTTGCCGAATTTTACTTAGAATCAAAGATGATACATGCATTCACTAGTGGGATTGGACGTTTAAGGATGGGTTAGGTTGGAGTGATAAGGACCCAATGAAAGCATGCATTGAATATTAGTTTGTTGTGTTATATTTATGTGAATTTTTTAATTGATAATAATTTTTTATGTATGTATGTATGTATGTGTGGGGGTTTTTAGAAAGGGATCGAAGTTGGATGTATGGAAAGCGGAATACGTTGGAGTTCGTACAAGGTGTGAATGAGTTTTGTAAACGTGTTGTAGAGCATCAACAACTTACTTGCGAGGATGAGATATATTGTCCATGTGTTGATTGCTACAATGTGAATATGATTTCTGAGATTAGGTTAATAAGAGATCATATTATTCGTCGAGGAATTAGAGCTGAGTATTATATTTGCTTATGGCATGGTGAGAAGGGAAAATATACTCAGAATAGGGTTGTTGTTGATGATGGCACTTGTAACTCATTAGAGATTGATATGTCGAATGTTGGGGCTGAGAATGAAGTTGTGATTGAAGATCATGTTAGGATTGAAGGTGATGATGTTGTAGGTAATGAAAATGACCACGGGAGATAATAGTGACAACGAGGATGAAGAGTTTGGTGATGATCGATTAGGTGAGATGTTGGAAGGGATCCGTGACCATTTTAATGAGCGGCCACGAGTGTTTGACAGTTTGTCTGAAGCTGCTGGGAAACTCCTTTATCCAGGGTGTACAAAATACACTCAATTGAGTGGGGTTTTAACCCTTTTCAACATCAAGCGAAACATAATTTGACTGATGTAGGCTTCACAGAACTCTTAGAAGCTTTACAAGATATGTTTCTCGAGGGTAATTTATTACCAAAATCCACCAACTATGCCAAAAAATTAATGTGTCCTTTGGGTTTAGAATATGAGCGGATTGATGCATGTCCGAATGATTGCGTGTTGTATCGAAATGAGTATGCGGGACCTTTATGAATGCCCGAAGTGTGGTAAGTCCCGCTATAAATTGCCGGATGGGGTTGAGCCTGGGCCGGGCAATACGGGTCCTTCTGCGAAAGTGTTGTGGTATCTTCCAATTGTGCCAAGGTTTAGGAGGCTCTTTTCTATCGAAGAAGATGCAAAGTACCTAAGACGGCATGTTGATCGGAGAAAGAAAGATGGGATGCTTAGGCATCCAGCAGATTCTCCTCAATGGAAGGCTATAGATTCCGAGATATAGGGAATTTGGTCGGGGAAGCTAGAAACTTGAGACTTGCATTGTGTACGGACGGAATGAACCCTTACGGTACTTTGAGTAGTCAACATAGTACTTGGCCTGTTTTGTTAGTGATATACAATCTTCCTCCATGGTTGTGCATGAAGCAGAAGTATATTATGTTGTCTCTCTTAATTTCTGGGCCTAAACAGCCGGGAAATGATATAGACATCTCTCTTGCACCTCTCATCGAAGATCTCAAAAGATTTGGGACGAAGGTGTTATGGTGTTTGATGCGTATTCCAATGAAGATTTAAGGCTTCGTGCTATGCTATTTCGTACTATAAATGATTATCCTACTTATGGCAATTTGTCGGGGGTATAAGGTCAAAGGAAAAAAGGCATGTCCCATTTGTGAGAATGGTATGGAGGCTACACATTTGCCACATTGTGGGAAACATGTCTATATCATTAATAGGCAATTCCTACATAATTCTCATCCATATCGAAAGAAAAAAGCACCATTTAACGGGTTAGTTGAAAATGCTCCAGCTCCTAGACCGTTGGCCGGAAAAGAAGTTTATAATCGTGTTAAGGGGATGGGCACAATATTTAGTAAGGGGGTTAAACCTTCGGAAGACGATGGTGTCATTTGGAAAAAAGATTCTATATTCTAGAGACTTCCTTATTGGAAATACTTACCAGTTAGACTTTGTCTCGATGTAATGCATATTGAAAAAAATGTTTGTGATGCAATTATTGGTACTTTGTTGAATATGCCGGGAAAAACTAAGGATGGTCCGAAGGTTCGCGAGAGATATGGAGAAATTGAAGATTCGGCCTAATTTATGGCCAAAGGTCAATTTGAGATGTATTTTCCACCTTCTTTTTTTTAAATTATGGTTCACTTAGTCCTTCATTTGGTAAGAGAGATTAAACTGTGTGGTCCTGTGTTTTTAAGATGGGCTTACCCTTTTGAGAGACATATGGGTTCTTTGAAACAGAAAGTGAGGAACCCAGCAAGACCAGAGGCGAGTAGTATTCAAGGAACAATTGCCGAAGAGGTTGGAGGATATTGTTCTTCTCATTTTGCTAAGGCTGTGACGATAGGTCTTCCAAAGTCCAAACACGAGGGAAGATTAGAAGGCAAGGGTGGTGTCGGAATGCGGCATATTTCGCCTTCATTGAGTGAGTTGAATAAAGCTCATCTTTTCGTGTTGCACCATGTTACTGAAGTTAATCCATACTTAGAGAGACATATGCGTGAATTGCACCACAAAAACCCGTCAAAAGGGGAGAGGGCGTTGATGAATGAGCATAACAGGTCTTTCATTGATTGGTTCCACAATAAAGTAATTGGTGAATTGTCTGCAAACGACCATCATGTACCTGATACAATTAAGTGGTTGGCATACGGTCCACGTGACAGTTTTAAATCATATGAGGGGTATGATATCAATGGATATACCTTTTACACTGAACGTCAGGACAAGAAATCAAATGTGGTACAGAATTGTGGGGTTTCAATGGCTGCATCATCTAGGGAGTATGCGAGTGTAAAGGATAAAACTCCGATTGATGTTAAACAATCATATTATGGGATCATTCAGGAAAAATATGAGCTCGATTATTGTGACTTCACTATGCCTATTTTTCAGTGCAAGTGGGCTGATAATAGACGTGGTTTGCGAACGGATGAGTGTGGTTTTACTCTAGTCGATATGAGTCATCTGCGTGACACTGAAGAACCTTTTATCCTCGCATCACAAGCAAAACAAGTGTTTTATGTATCTGATCTTGTAGACACTCAGTGGTGCATTGTTGTTAATGGTAAAAGGCGAATATTAGGAGTAGGTGATGTTGACGATGAAGAAGAATATGATAAGTTTGATGATATCCCCCCTTTCTCAATCCCAAGTGATGATATGATGGATGTGTCTGATACCGAAAATAATTACATGCGAATGGATCACCAAGAAGGTATAACGGTCATCGAGCAAACTATTGACCGAAATTAAAGGTAAAAAATGTTCTATATGAGTAATTTGAATTATAAATTGATGTACTTATAATAGATTTCATTACAATAATATGTTGATATATATTGTTTTAAATTTTGTTAATACTTTTTGTTGTTTCTATGTATATGTTACAGATATGGCTAGTGACGGTTCTGGAGATCAGTCATCGGATTCTGATGCACCATTTCACCCGGAAAAAGAGGCTGACTAGGGGGAGGACAGTGATCGTACTGCAGATGCGTTTGATGCTTGGATGGAAATAATGGAAGTAGAAGCTGATAGAAATGCTTTACTTGACATTGAGGTGACATCGATCCACGTCGACCACCCCCTCGGGTTCGCGATTATTGTAATATTGAATATGTCATTTATTTGTTCGTTCTCTAATTTAGATTCCTTATTTTGATTCTTAGATCCTCGTCAGACCAGTGCATATTATGGTGCACAAAGGAGGGGGGAAGAAGTCAGGTGGGAAGACAAAGGCATCTAGAAAGAGTAAAAGAGGTCCCACGATGAATCTCCACAACACAGAAGATATGTACTTACAGTTTGATGAATTGGGGAGACCAACAGGTAATTATTGATTGTAAGATAGTTATAATTTATCATGCTTACGATTTAATGTTTGGATTTCTAATTATTTTTTCTATTAGGCACGTGGCGAGCCAAGTATGGTATTTGGGTCGGTCTTTCTATACGCAGGCTTAACATCAATTGGAAATGGAAAAACATTTCTCCTGCCTTGTTGGATTTGATGTGGACAGACACTATGGAAAGATATGTTTCATTTACAATTATGGGATTTATTGTTCTAATGCTGAGCTAACGTGCTTATTTATTTGTTTATGATGGAAAACAGAATATGTTTCACCTTCCGGACGAGATAAGCTATAAGAGGCACTACTTGACTGCTGTGAACTCTAGATGGAGGGATTTCAAGAGCAAATTGGTATCTGGTTGGATCACAATGACCAGAGTCAGATCAAAGAAAGAGAAGTTAGGTTATACTCCGCCAGATGTATACAAGCACATCAAGATGGAGGATTGGCTTACCTTAAAAGAGGCTATGACGACAGATGAGGCTGAAGTAAGTTTATAATCAAATTAACTTGGTTTTATTAAATTAAATTATATTCTACTAACTTAATGTGTTTTTTATTGCAGAAAAAGCGAGAAAAGGCGCTCGAGAGTGCAAAAAAGAATACACATCATCACCACTTAGGTCAAAGGAACTATGGGGATGCTAAAGAGTTGTGGAAGCAGGAGAACTTTTGTCCACCTAGTTTTGATTATGGATCATCATCTAGTACACCATCCTCCTCGGTGTCCTCTCATGTTACTCGGGGTGATGACTGGTGGTGCGCGATGCATAAGAAGGATTCAGTCACTAAACAACGATTTATTCCAGTTGAGGAAACAAAGATTGCAGCTGACAAATACGTATGTATATCACTATAACTTTTAGTTTGACATATATATGTTTTCTATTTATTAAATACATTTTTGTTATTTGTAACTTGTTTTTTTGGGCCGTTGGAGTACAAGGAGAAGTAAGCCAAGGGTGAGTTCACTCCGGTACGTAACAAAGACGCCCTTTTTATGGCTCTTGGAGAGAAGCCAGATCACTCGAGTCGTTGTTATGGTTTTGGAGGCTACAATGTTGGCTATAGGAAGGCTTTTGGTCTTCCACCTCCTAGGAACTATTGGAGCTCGAGTCAGGAACAAGAGGAAGCATTCATGCAGAAAATGACTGAAAGGTGGAGAATTGACATTGCAACATATATGCAGAATGTGGCGCTTTCACAGCTCACTCAGCTACCTACTCCACCATTTGTTGCACCATTTGTTCCATCACCTGCTTCACCATCTACTGGGCCAGCTGCTTTTCAGCCCACTCAGCTACCTTTTCCGCCATTTGTTCCATCACCTGCTTCACCATCTTCTGGGCCAGATACTTTTTAGCCTACTCAGCTACCTTTTCCGCCATTTGTTCCATCATTTGCTTCACCATTTGTTCCATCAGCTGCTTCACCATCTGCTGGGCCATCTACTTCACAGCCCACTCAGCTACGTACTCCACTATCTGGATTTTTCGACACTCATTCTCCTCATTTGAAGGTATACATGTGCTTTATACAAATAATTATCATATATACATGTGCTTTATACAAATAATTATCTTATATAATTAGAACTTTACGTTATTGTTAGGACGAGACTCCATGTCGATTGTATTTGATAGATCCAACTAGTGGAAAGACTTGTCTAGTGGCAGATGCACATTCTTATGCTTTTGATGAGACCACTACAGTTCATGGGTCTAGAATGATGAATGATCACCTTCGAGTGAAAATTCATCGTTTTGTAGAGAAGTATGGTCATTTGCCACTACATGTCCCCGTCCCTGCATATGTAATCGACACTACAGAAACTGCTTTGGGTACGTGGGTGCAATGGCCAAAAAATTTAGTGCAAATATTAGGTGATGAGGTAATTGTTCAAATTTTATCCATTTTTGTAAAAATAAAAGGATTAAATTTAAAAATTACATAATCTTATGCGCGTTCCCAAAAAATTTTATTAGGTTACACCGACACCTAAAAAACAAAAGGGGATTTCGGGGGAGGCGGTTAGATGTCCTACCAGCAGCTTTCAGCCGGTTCGGCTACTCGTTATAGTCCAGTTGTCGATGATGTATCGTTCTTGGAATCCCTCACTGAAGACTGTAAGGAGTTAGCAGATACGCTTGCTCTTGCCGTCGCAGACGATGATATCGTTGTTGTAACCTTGCCGAGCTCATTGTTCCATTATTCAGAAGATGCCACCGCTTATCTGACCAAGGAGGATATTGCTCAGTTCCTGAAAGCGGAGATGCTTAATATTTCTATTATCCAAGTGTACATGAGGTAACAATAATCAAAGTTATGATTTTTTTTTACATTTGATTGTATGATAGTTGTATTTTCCACATAAAATTTACATTTATCTATTTTTTTTAGGGCAACACAGTCTGACTTGGATGGATTTGGGGCTGCTGTTCGAGTTTGTTGGATGTGCCCGGAGAGTACCGCGGATGTGCATGCTTTGGAGAATGTAACGACTTACATTCAGTGTGCTTTGACTGGATTCGTCGTTGCTGGTGCTAGTATCATCTTCGCGCCAATCTTTCAAGAGTAATATTCTATCTTAATAATTTTACAAATATTGATTGTTGCATGACATGTGAATATTTTAAGTAATTATTATTATTCAATCTTGCAATAGCCGTCATTGGATGCTCCTTGTCATACGTCCCAGGCTCGGGATAATTTATGTCTTTGATTCCGCTAGCTTTCACAAGGAGCGGAAGTTAAAGATTAGACCGCCTATGATAGCGTAAGTTGATCGTTTTGATATATTTTAAATGAATTTAAATTATAATATAAAGCAAATAAAGTGTAACTCATTTGATTTTGTTTTATGTAGTGCTTTTAGGAGGTTTCGGATGAGCGGCAACGAAGTTCTTCGGGACAAGCTTCTTTTGAGATGTGTTCAGGTATAATAGACTTATTTTATTCAATTAATATGTCATTCTCATTATACGATAAATTTCCTCATTTTCTTAAAACTTTTGTTAAAGTGCCCACAACAACAAGGAGGCACGGAGTGCGGTTATTTTGTCATGCGCAACATTTTTGACGTACTCCCTTTATATTCCGGTTCGGAGGATTTCGATGAAGTAAGTTTTTGTTCACTTATTATTCATTTCATATTTTATATATATAACTATTGAAGGCTAACTTTGGTGAATTATTTTCAAGTTGCTCGTACCTTTACCCGCGATCCTTATACGGAAGATCAAATCAATGAGGTGAAAAATAAGTGGGCAAGATACTTTATTGATAATTGCATTGCGTAGGTTAGTTAATGTTAATTTTCTTTGCTTCTCTCATCCTTACAACGAATATAATTTAGTGCAACTTGTACCAACCAACATTATCGTATTGACTTGGATTTCATGATATATATATATATATATATATATATATATATATATATATATATATATATATATATATTATATATATATATATATATATATATATATATGTTGGATTCGCATGATATCTATGTTGGATTGAATTGTATTTATTTCTTGTTTAAACTTGGAATTTGGATTGTGCGTGGAAGTTGGAGGAAAATTGGTTCTTAGAGGATGATGGATATTGGTTGTTGGATGAATTTTGGATTATATATTGGTTGTTGGATGAATTTTGGATGATGGATGGATGGTTGTTGCATATAATATTGTACAGGTTAATTCCCAATTATGGTTTATCCAATTTACAAACGGAGCGATGTCGAAATTTATGCAGAAAATATTCTGCTTGCTGCATCCTGGTTGCTGCATTCTGCTTCTTGCATGAAGGTTGGTGGAACATATGTAAATATAAAATAAATTTTTATTTAAAAAAATAAAAGCAGTATATTCCTGCGGTTTCTATGAAAAAACGCAGCAATATACTTTATTTTTATAATAAAAAATACATATTGCTGCGGTTTCTGGGAAAAACCGCAGCAATATTTATATTTTTTATTATAAAAATAAAGTATATTGCTGCGGTTTTTCCCAGAAACTGCAGCAATATTTATATTTTTATAATAAAAAATATAAATATTGCTGCGGTTTTTCACAGAAACTGCAGCAATATGGTTTATTTTTATAATAAAAAAATATAAATATTGCAGCGGTTTGTCCTATAAACCGCAGCAATATGTTGTAAAATTGATGCGTTTTAATTACCTATTGTTGCACCGTTTAATTGTTGCGCGGTCAAAACCGCCGCAATAGGCCACTTAATGACCGCAGCAATAACCATTTATTCTACTAGTGAAGGTGCTTATAGGTTAGTATATGTTGACGATCGACCAATACCTAGAGCTTGGAACATCATAAATCTCAAGCAATATTATTTTTAAGGTAACGTCAAGTGACGTCCTGTTTGACAAGCATTATTATTGTTAAGCTAATGTTTAACATGTTTATCAATAAAAGTAAGACATTCTCTTTATCACTTTGCAATATTCTTTTTTTATATAACGCAACTATTGTTATCACAAAAAGTATGAAACAAAACGCCATGTGTCATAATGTTACAAGTATGATGGAAACCTTGGCACTGGGGACAAGAATTTCAGCACTGTCAGGAAAACTGCACTTCTCCTTTAAAGAATCAAGGTCATTTATAGTACTAGGAGGGCGATTTTTATCATCCAGGATCTTTTGATGGGTAAAAAAGTGGTTGAACAAGGAGTATTTTTGCTTTTCGCCATTGAAAGAGCAAGAAGTTGAGATAGAAAAAGTTGAAGAAATTACCTTGAAGAAACAAAAGCAAGCGGTTGAAAGTGCAAATTGAAGGAAGTGAAGTGCAGTTTTAAAATGATGGGACGATTTGGAGAAGCTGCAGCGTGATGGTAGTTGAGTTATGGAATACGAAGCGATTTTCGGTAATTATGACTCAACTTCCTCCATGTTTGAGTAAAAATTCATGGGGCAATTGTTGAACCAAATATTTAAGCGGGAGCAAAATTGGACTTGAGGTCTTATAGGGAATTAGGCCGTCATAAATAAAAGGTTGAGAGAGATGGGTCGATCCAGACTAAAGAACAACCAAAGGGCCGTTGAGAATAAGTAGTAGATGGGCAGTAAAAGCCATTTGGAGATAGGGGACGGTTACATAGTGAGTAATGTCAATAGACGTTATTTATCGTCTTTGAGTACATAAGGCTAAAGGGCCGAAAATTGTAGACATGTGATACATTCACCTGTAATACAGCTATAATATTTACTCAACTTTAAAAGCAATATACCAGTTGTTTTGCATTCTTTCCCTTGCACTCTTTATTTCGTTAGAGTCTCCATACAAATTCTCCAAACCGTCCCTACTACCACTAATTACAAGTTAGTAGTTTCAGGTTATTAATTTGTGTGTGGTTCGACAACTCATCAAATTTTGGTGTCGTTTTCGGGAGTGTGATTATTTTTTTCTAATTTAAGAATTTGATTGTTTTTAGATACAAGAACATGGATGAGTTACTTGGACAAGAAAAGAAGCTTGTAGCATTGGTGCATAACAATAATTCTCAAATTTGTTGGGCAAAATTGATTTTGTCCAGTACCACCTAAGCTTGTTCTGTCAATTAATTTGAAAATAAAATCATTTAGATAAAACTAAAAACATCAAGTTTAAAGAAAACATCAGTAGCTTTTCAAAAATATAAAAATCATGTTCATATGAATTTTATACAATTTTACATCATTTTTACAAAAATGTTCATGTAAATCACTAAATTCCAGAAAATCGATTTTCTTTTCAATTAAGAAAATAAATAAAAATGGTCTTAAAAGTGTCCAATTCAAGTGAAAATTTCCAGTCTAGTTTCTCAAAGTTTCTAGAATGTTCATACCAAATTTCACTTCTAAATAAGTTCAATAAATTGGATTTCAAAGAACAAATTGAATAAAGGTCCTGCTTTGACCAGTTTTAGTATAAAATTCACCATAATTCAAGTAGTCGCTAAAAACTTGTGAAATTTTGATATAACATAAAGAATTCACTGATCTATCCATAGATGTATCATATTCTCAGTTTAACACTTTGTACAGAAAGTTATGATTTTTGTAAGTCAGTACAAGAACAAAAAAGGCAATCTGGAAAATGAAATAAAGTGATTAACTCAACTTTCATAGAAATGTTTTCTTTTCATGCGAAAATGTGAATAAAAAATCATGAATTCATTAAGTTTCTCTAAAAATGACTCACTTTATCATGTAAATAAAAATAAATAAAATTGTCATAAAAAATCAAAATCAAGGAGGTTAATTAATCTTTAATTTTCACAAAGTGTATAAATAAACATGAATTTCAAAACCCATTCAAGGAGATGAAGATCAAGGAGCATCATGGTGAAGATCAAGATTGAAGATTTGTATAGATCATAGTTTTTGTACATATTGTTGTAATAATGATACTTTGTAAATAATTATTGCATCACTCAATTAATAAAAAACATGGAGATGTTTATGCATAATTTTCATAAATAATTCCACAACTCTTTTTAATAAAATGAGCAACCAATGTTACAAATATTGCATGTTGGGCCAATATATCATAGTATATGAATCAAATGACCCAATCTCAATTAAGAGGAATAATTGCAAATCTAACTAAGTTAAATTGTATGATGATCCATCTTACATTTTAAAAATGCGTTCTCCATATTCAAATGGATTAATCATATAATTTGACATAATTAGATTGGTAATTATGATTTCCGAATTGATTTTAGGCCGTTTCACGTGTCTCACTTTAAATTGCCAAATTCCGATTAGCCAAACACAAATTTCCAAGTTCAATCTCAAATTGATCATTTCTCTCCAAATGACTTAATAATAATCTTCAATTAAGATTATTTCTCAAAAGCCTTCAATTAGGAAGCAAACCTTCTAAGACCTCTCGAAAATCATAAACGTGATCACTATTAAGGTGGTTATTTCAATCCCCAATTAATCGCTAATTAGAACAGTTGACACAAACTTCTTTTAATCACTAATTGGAGTGATTACCTTAAAACCCTAATAATCGTTAATTAAGACGATTATTCTTCTCGTTTTTAACCACTAATTAGAGTGATTATTTCAAACCCTAATAATCGTTAATTAGGACGATTATTTTCCTCATTTAATCACTAATTAGGGTGATTATCTTAAAACTTGGTTAACCACCAATTAGGCTGATTAGCTTAACCTTTCATCATGTTTAATCACTAATTAGAATGATTATCTTAAACTTCATTAATCATCAATTAGGGTGATTATTTCCTAATCTTCATTGTCAATTACTAATCAAGGTGATTATCTTTCTTTGAATAATCACTAATTAGGGTGATTACTTATTTCCATCCTTATTAATCACTAATTAAGGTGGTTATCTTAATCCTTTATATTTAATCACTAATTAAAGTGATTATCATAACCCCATTTTAATCACTAATTGGAGTGATTACCTCATATCAAATGGATTTGTTTAATTCTAAAAGTGAGTTATTCATAATCTATTCCCCTCTCTTTCTTCCCCCAGTGGAATTGGTCATTTAGGGAGAGACATATGCTCGAACTACGACGGTTTTGATCCATAAGTGGATTCCAATCCCGCAATGATTGGTACGTAGTGCAACTTCAGTGCTCAAACCTACCATGTACAAATGATATATTGGTCCCAAATAAAAATGGTTAAGGTGTATATGTGCAAAGTATGTGATTTTCTTTCTTTTTAATAGCCATGATTACTTTAAAATGGAAAATAATGCATTGAGTAAGAGCCCGTTCTTTAGAACGGAAGAGGAGACGAGTTCCAGATGTTCGCACCTCTTATCCTAAACCCTGAACCCTATCTCATGGTATGAAAGACCAGTTTTCAAAAAAGCCTTATCCATATGAAGTCATCATCGTTTTAAATGATTTTTCTTGAAATTTATTTTAAAACGATTTATTACATAAATATGTCCCTATTCAGATATTAATAGGGTGGCGACTTCCAAGTTTTCTAAAACTCAAAGTCCAATGAGAGACTTTCGTGGGATTCAGACCGTTAATTAAGACAGTCAAAAATCGGATACCACACCGGGGGAGGCTTGTATTATTATGTATCCTTTTTAATCTCTGCTCTGAGCAGCGAAGACCGAGGGTGAAGGAGAGAATGGGGCGGAGCTCGGCGTTCAGGGCAGACAAGGACGACGGCGTGATGGCAGTGCAAGGTTGATGTCAGTGGAGCAGCAGTGAAACAAAGAGAGAGAGAGAGAGAGATCGATGCGCTGGGAGATAGAGTGTGTGCATGAGCAACGAGAGAGAGATAGAGAGCGGACGAGAGCAGGGTAGGCATGCGAGCAAGAGAGGGTGGCGCACAAGTGCACTGGTGGTCAGCAGCAGGTGGAGGGTGTGCTGTTGTGGTGGTTCAAAGCGTGGTAGGTGGTGGTTGGTGCACGGTGGTGTTGGTGTTGGTGTTTTGGAAAAATAAAATAGAGGAGAGAGAGTGATAATGAAATAAACTTTGAGGCTACATTATCTGGTGGTTTCCAGCGAGATTGAGGGCAGTTTAAAGATCGTAGGATGCTTTAGAGTAGTGAGTGAATGTGATGTTTGAGGGGGACTGAGAGTATGGCTATTTATAGCCATGGTTTGGCTTCTAGAAGGCCTACCATTATGGATTTGTTTGATGGTTTTTGGCAAAATGAGCATTAAGTCCATGGATTGTTGATGTTTGGGGAACAAAACTTATGAATTGTTGACATAGGAAGAAGATGGGAGTGGGTCGGTGGCTTTGGGAAGAGAGAAAAGCTGATGAAGTTTGGCATGTTTGCCATAGGAAAGGAAGAAGAAAAGTGGAAGAAGTCATCAGTACGACTGTGAGGAAAAATTCCTCCTTTTTCCTTTCATTTTTAAGAAAAACAAAAAATCCACATTTGCTCAAGCCATACTTCACATGGCCTTGTAATAGTATATTAGATGTTGAAATATTTGGCCTGATTGATTAAATGATATAAAAAATGTAACCTTTCCCTTTTATGTTATCTTAAACCAAAAATAATTATCCTTTTACAATAACAAATAGTTTATGTTGTAATATGGTAATTTATGACATCAATTTAGTCCTTTAAAAGTTTGAATTTTAGTTGAATTAGTGATAGTTATAATTAATGTATTTATTAAGCATAGTTAAGTTTTTGGGATATTACAATATATTACTTCAAATTTAAAGATTTAGACTATTTTATTTTAGATAAGTTATAGCACAAACCTTATAAACATATACAAAGTAGAAGTTGGAGTGGAAGATGAAACATCTAGCAGAACATTTGTCCTATATATTTGACAAACTTGCAGAAAAGTTGATAAAAGTTCTAGTAATGACATTTCTTAATACAATAAAAATTGTATACCAAAAGCCATATACTCATAATATTAACTTTTTTACATGTACTTATTTTGTTTCAAAATACTTGCTACATTTCCTAAAGATGCTAGAGGATTTAAGATGAAAGCATACCGGTTTATTTTTATTGATGACATTTTGTTCAAGAAGTTCGTTGATAGGCCGTACTTAAGGTGTTTGGATAAAGATGAGGCTGCGACAATCATGTTGGGGCAAGAAGTTTGTCGAATAAGATCTTGAGAATAGGGTATTTTTGGCCTACAATGCAACAAGATTCATACGACTTTGCAAAGAAGTGTAAAGCATGTCAGAAGCATTCACCAGTAAAACATCAGCATCAGGAGTTATTGCATCCCATGTTGACTCCATGGCCATTTATGAAATGAGGAATGGACATTGTCGGGCCCCTACCCGTCGCTACTGGGCAATGTGTCTTCATGTTGGCTATGACGGATTACTTCTCCAAGTGGATAGAAGGTGAGGCATTTCGTCATTTTACAGACAAGGAGGTTATCTCTTTTATTAAGCGAAATATAATAACTCGATTTGGTGTTCCGTCAGAAATCATGTGTGATAATGGTTCTCAATTCATTAGTTGGCCTACAAGGAAATTCTGTGAAAAGTGGAAAATCAGCTTAGACACATCAACGTCACGGTATCCTCAGAGCAATGGCCAGGCAGAGTCAAGTAACAAGATTATCGGCAATCTAAAGAAACGCTGTGAAGAAGCACAAGGGAAGTGGGCAGATGAGTTGCCTTATATATTGTGGGCAGATAGAACAACGCAAAAAAATAAAACTGGTCAAACACTTTTCTCTTTGGTCAATGGATGTGAGGCAGTATTACCGGTAGAAGTTGATCTCCCTTCTTCGCGATATGGATTGATGATGGTTGACAAGAACACAGCAGAGCTAACTCATGACCTAGATGTGATGGAGGAGATTCACGACGAAGTGCGGATACGGATAGAATTATACCGATGGAATGTAGCAAAAAGTTATAACAAGAACGTGAAGGCAAAGGTCTTCAAGATTGGAGATTGGGTTGTGCGAAGAACTTTTGGCAAGGAGGCAACAGGAAAGTTCAGTCCTAACTGGGAAGGTCCATATTGCATAGTCAAAGTCGTTGGACAAGGTGCTTATGGGTTGGAAGATGTTGACGATCGACCAATACCTAGAGCTTGGAACATCATAAATCTCAAGCAATATTACTTTTAAGGTAACGTCAAGTCACGTCCTGTTTGACAAGCATTATTATTGTTAAGCTAATGTTTAACAAGTTTATCAATAAAAGTAAGACATTCTCTTTATCACTTTGCAATATTCTTTTTTATATAACGCAACTATTGTTATCACACAAAGTATGAAACAAAACGTCATGTGTCGTAATGTTACAAGTATGATGGAAACCTTGCATTTGTTCAAACAAGTTGCAAAAAAGTTTTCATGCATGCAAACTTTACATAAGCTTGGCCAAGAACAAACAGCGCACATACAGCACGAAAAACAACAATGCACATAATCAGAGAAAGATCTCAAACACAACATATATAAAACAGAAGTCACACGCAAACACTGTTTAAACACAACACATTGTAAATTGCCCTTACATTCAAAATTGCCTTTGGATTGCTACCAAATGGGAAACCCTAGAAATTGTTTAAAAGAAACTTCAAGTTTTAACAGACGAAGTGTTATAACATCAGACGACAGTAGTCTTCTTCCCGTCACCCTTTTCTTCAGTTTTCTCCATGACATCCAGTTCCTCAAAAGTAAAGCGATCCTCAGCGCCAAGGGGAGACATAGTGATGAAGTCTTCTTCCTAAATTTTAATGTCTTCTTCAGGATTCTAATTGGAAGTATTCCCAGCCTGGAATTCCCTCTTTATATCACTTCTGGTCTTGAAAGTGTAGTAACCAGCAGCGTCTAGCACTTTCGTCTTCTTCTTCTTCCCATAGAGGGCCAACTTCAAGTTCCGCTCCTTAAGCTTCGAAATCACAATAGCGTCCTCAGCCATCTTTTCCTTCAGCTTCTTATCCTGCTGTCTAGAAATGTCCAACTGTTTTTCAATAGCAGCAACATGATTCTTGACGACCAACATGCTATGAATACTCTGGAAAAAGTAGGGACAAATGATAAGTAGAAGGAGATAATTAGTGCAGACAAAGAACATCAAATGGTAGAAATAACCTACCTGGACATTATAAGTTGCTGACTCCACCAGGGTGTCCACTATCTTGAAATTCTTTAAGTATGACTCAGCGGATGGAAAGAGGAACTAGCCAACAGCAGGTTTGATAGAAGTTGTGCCGTCTTTGAAGTTGCAAAAGTCAGTTGGCTGAGTTAGGGACACCGTCTTCTTGGGATCAGGAGGAGGCAGACTTTGAATTGAGGTGGGAGCCTTTGGAGCAGAAGTTACACTCGGAGAAAGTATAGAATTAGAAGCAGACGCCTTTCTCATTTTGCATGACGACGAACGTTGTCCATAGAAGGTGCGCGGTCAACTGAGGTCTTACTGCCTAAAAAGCCACACAAAAAGTAGCTAAAGTCAAAACCTGGCAGGCGATGGGCACCAGAGAAGACAAGGTGTGAAGAAGATTTACCAGAATACATGTTCAAGTCGCTTTCGGTATCACCACTATTGTTCTCTTCACTTACAACTTCAACAGGGTCACTTTCACACCTATTTCAATGCCAGTGTCGACTTTATGGAAGTGAAGTTTGCTTTTTGTTGCACGAGTAGATCTAGTTGAGGGCTTAGAAGACAACGTAGTAACTGATGGAGATGGCTCATGAGGACACCTTTTGTTGGTGATGATGGCAAGTGACGCTAATCTGAAATCCTTCAAATGGACGATGTCCTTTCAGATTCCGGGATTTGAAGGATGGCCTCATAACGTTCAACGGAATGAGGACCTTCAAACAGAATGAGATCTTCAGCACCTGAAAGAAGCAAGCAAGTAAGTTCAGTTAACAAAAAGAGGAAGATGAAGAAAAGGTCGAGAAAAACTACCTTTGACCCACTTTCAGGAAAAAGACATGCGCCGTCTCCTAGAGAATCCTTCTTTACAAAGAAGAACCTCTTCAACCAACCCCTATCGTTTGACTTATCTAAATTCATAATTAAATTATGCCTACCCTCGCAAGGAGAAAGGGTAATTCTACCTACACCATAAGTTTTGTACTCGTAACAAAATCCCAAATCCTGAAACTCAAAAACCAGCCCAAAATTCTTTTTATTCTCAAATAAAACTTCTAAAGCAAGGAGGAGTCTCCAAACATGAGGCATAATTTGGCATGCAAGAATGGTTGTTTGCCGAAGGAAAGATTGAGTGAGAGGGCCAAAAGGGAAGACGTGGCCGATTTTGAAGGGGCACTCATGGAGGCAAACCCAGCTATCGCGAATCAAGTCGGCCATAATCATGGCATTGGGGACGAGAATTTCAACACTGTCAGGAAAACTGCACTTCTCCTTTAAAGAATCAAGGTCGTTTATAGTACTAGGAGGGCGATTTTTATCATCCAGGATCTTTTGATGGGTAAAAAAAGTGATTGAACAAGGAGTATTTTTGCTTTTCGCCATTGAAAGAGCAAGAAGTTGAGAGAGAAAAAGTTGAAGAAATTACCTTGAAGAAACAAAAGCAAGCGGTTGAAAGTGCAAATTGAAGGAAGTGAAGTGCAGTTTTAAAATGATGGGACGATTTGGAGAAGTTGCAGCGTGATGGTAGTTGAGTTATGGAATACGAAGCGGTTTTCGGTAATTATGACTCAACTTCCTCCATGTTTGAGTAATAATTCCGGGGGCAATTGTTGAACCAAATATTTAAGCGGGAGCAAAATTGGACTTGAGGTCTTATAGGGAATTAGGCCGTCATAAATAAAAGGTTGAGAGAGATGGGTCGATCCAGACCAAAGAACAACCAAAGGGCCGTTGAGAATAAGTAGTAGATGGGCAGTAAAAGCCACTTGAGATAGGGGACGGTTACATAGTGAGTAATGTCAATAGACGTTATTTATCGTCTTTGAGTATATAAGGCTAAAGGGCCGAAAATTGTAGACATGTGATACATTCACCTGTAATACAGCTATAATATTTACTCAACTTCAAAAGCAATATACCAGTTGTTTTGCATTCTTTCCCTTGCACTCTTTATTTCGTTAGAGTCTCCATACAAATTCTCCAAACCGTCCCTACTACCACTAATTACAAGTTAATAGTTTCAGGTTATTAATTTGTGTGTGGTTCGACAACTCATCAAATTTTGGTGTCGTTGTTTGATTGTTTTTAGATACAAGAACATGGATAAGTTACTTGAACAAGAAAAGAAGCTTGTAGCATTGGTGCAAAACAATAATTCTCAAATGAATGAAGCTAAAGATGACGAGGATGCCATAAAAGCTTTGTCTTCAATTCTTATAAAATTACTTGCAAGACTCACAAAAATTCAAGATCTCAAGGAAGTTAAGGAGAGAAAAAGATAAATTCATGTAGTTCCTTCCGGAACCTTCGATTAGGAATCTTTTAATTTAGGGCGACTTTATAACTGTTATGATTGTGATTCATTTTATGCACGCTCATATGATTTTTCATAATCTACATATTGTTATGATTATCCTGCAAATTTTCCATGTTGTGTATTCCTCCTTCTACGCCAAACCAAAGTAATATTGTTTTCTTAATTGATTTTATGGAACAATTTCAGAGAAAGACAAATGCACATTTTTGATGCCTTGGAAGAGATAGTTAGACACCAAAAAGAGTGATGATCTATGTACATTTTATATTAGTGATCCTAGTAGGAACATGTTATATGTGGAGGAACAATGGTAGATGAGGAACTTGTTGGAGTTGAGTCATTTAATTACGATGAGGTTGTAGGAACTAAAACTCAAACTTGTTCTACTAATTTGCATGTGTCATTAGTTGACCAATCTAATGTGGAACTTCTTATTTCATTTGAGTCTAGTGAAAATGAATTTATGCTTATTGATGATTCCATTAATTTATTTGAAGTTCAAATTTTGCCAACTATTGTTCCTTCTCCTATTTCTCATGTTGAGCCATGTATTATACTTCCTACTTCGTTATATAAGTATGACACTAATGTTCCTTTGGCTAAGTCCATAGTAGTTCATTTATTACTAACTTTTCATTTTGGGGAACTAAAGATTAGTGGGTTAACATGAAATCTTTTTCGAATAATATTGAAAGCAAAGAAAAATTAAATGCTAATTGTAAGAGTATTTTTATTGCGTATGTTGGATGGGCGCGTATTTGACTACTTCATTGTAAAGGTTTTTGTTTTGAAAATGTTTTCAATTAAAGAAGTCGCCAACAAGTATTTAAAGGAAGACTCATAAATTTGTTTGGATTTTTGGGAAACCATAGGGACATCTTAGGACTTATCCAATGTAGATTGTACTTCCCTGACATGGCTTCATGATTGGTCAATTAACCAAAGATTGAGTTCAGGGGTTAGGTTACGATCAAGATCTGAAATCACATTTTTCCATTACTGGCCTCTACTTAATACGATTCATGTTCAAGGTTTATGCAAATTGCTAACCAAGCAATATGTACATGCAATCTGAAAATTAATCTATGTCGGCTCGTTAAACGCATAAAAAACTAGTGTTTGGTGACGTGTTGTTTAAGCAATCAATTTATAGGGAACATAATACAATTGTCCAAATTATCTTAATTTAGCATTAGAACATTTATTTAGGTATTTTTCAGCAAAAATAAACAAGTGAGGTGATGAAAGTATTAAAGCATATAGCATGCATATAAATAATAATGTATAAAGAAATGACTAGAGATTTAGAAAAGAATGTGCAAAAGAGCATTAAATCCTTCAAGATCCACATCATCAAAAGCAAATTGTTAGTAAAATAAGAATTAAATTGCAATTGACTCTCATGAATTACACCTTTGTCGCTTCGATCTTGAATAACGTTCTCTAGGAGGAGCAATCTTAAAGCTTGAAATATGAAATTTGAATGTGTTAATGGAGTTTGAATATGTATTTCAGAGAGTTTTTGTAGTAAGAAGCGAAGGTATATGTAAATGTGATAGGAAAAGTCGTGGAAAAAGTGTATGTGAAAGTCTCTGAAAGTCCGTAAAACATTAGTCGAAAAGCAACGCTATTAATAGGAAAATAAACCCGGAAATCACGCGAAGAGCATAGAATTTGGCTTGTGATATGCGCACGACTCGTGCGTTCCGTGCATGGGCTTTGCGCCTAGTGCAGGCTTCGTGCGTCAGCGCACTTCACTTTTGAGTTTCTTCGTTTTGTTAATTGTCTCGATGTTGCGTGCGCGCATCCTAGTGCGCAGGATGCAGCGCTGATCTGGGCAGTTTTTCGAAATTAAAAGATTCATTTTATCTTTTGAAGTCCGAAATCAGATATCTTAAGGATTGAAAAACTAATTTTCAGAATATTTTTGAATTTAGAAAATATTAATTAATTATCAATAATAATTAATAGGGTTTTTCTATGATATACCCCTGTGTTTTTTAAAATTCTATAATGTACCCCTAATGTTTTTTTATTCTACATTGTACCCCTGTGTTTTTTAAATTTTCTACATAGTACCCCCTAGGTTAAGTGTACGTAACGTTTACCGTTAAATTCTCTTTGCATTTTTGGGCTTCTCTCTCATCCCTCCCCCCTGCCACCCCCCAACACAGCCTCCACCCCTCCCCCTCCCCTCCACCCCAAAGAACCACCATGACCGCCGCCAGCCCTGCCCCCTAGGGGTGTAAATGAGACGAGACAACTCGCGAGCTACTCGAGATCGACTCGGTCAAAACTCGGTCAAAGCTCGGCTCGAGTGAGCTCGACTCGAGCTCGAACTCGGCTCGAGATGTTGGCGAGTCGAGTTGAGCAACTCGATACTCGACTCGAAAACTCATGAGAAGCTCGAAAACCCAATTATCAATAGCAAAATACCTAAATTCAACATTTTTCTACCTTAGAGTTGCTTTTAACATGAGACACTTGCAAACTACTCGAAATCTACTCGGCCAAAACTCGACTCGGTCAAAGCTTGACTCGATCAAAGCTCGATCAAACTCGACTCGAGTGAGCTCGACTCAACTCGAGCTCGACTTGAAATGCTAACGAGTCGAGTCGAGCTAGCTCAAACTCGAACTCGACTCGCATCATTTATTAGGTTACTTATGATACATGTTACAAGTCCCTTCTTCTAAAACAGGCGAGGGTGGGGGTGGGACATTGTAACACGTATCATAAGTAACCTAATAAACAAGTCACAAATAGGTTAAAACTCAATAGAAGAAAACAGACATACAAGCCTAACTCAATCAGGGATAATCAAAAGGTAGATTTAAAATGGGAAGACCGCGCAAAGGTTGACTTATTTAAAATAATTTTTCCATTTATTTAAAAGGAGGTAATGACTCCAAATAATGATACCAAATAGGTTTGAGTTAATCACCCCCAATAAGTGATACCAAGTAAGGTTGAGACACGTGGAAAGCCTAAAATTAATTAGAAGGTACATAATTACTTATCTAATTATATAATGGATCCTACACGTGTCAAATTCTAATTCGTTCTAATTTAATAAATCAATTTTAATTTTAATTAGCCTAACAAAAATTAATCAAACCAGCAACCATACCACCACCATCACAACCAAAAACACCACCACCGCCAACCCCATTGTAAACAACACCACCTGTCCACCACCACTTCCACCCTCTCTGACTCCACCACCAAGAAACCACCTCCATATACCAAGAAACCCCCTGCCACCCCCTCTCCCATCCCTAGCATACAACACCTTGCCATCACCTCCCCCACCCCCCTACGCACAACACCCTGCAAAACCCTCTTCAATAAATGCATAAACACTATTCCCAAAGAAAGAACCGGTACTTACTACGGCATTGGAAAGATTTGCAACTTCATAATCAAACTTGGGAATTTCTCTCTCCTCAATTTGATCACAACCCATCTTCTCATCATCATTTTCAGCACTACCCACATCGGATTTTGCACAAATATCATCACAAAGTGATGTACTTTCCACATATTTCTCACTAGAAAATCTAAAAACAGAAACCCTAATTCAAATCAGTGAACACCCATCTTGAAATTGGACAATTTCCATCAACCCATAAAGAGAGAATTTCACAAACTTACCTCAAAATATACCGAAGAATGAAACCAAAAACATGAGCAACGTAGCTCCAGAGAAAAACCCAGTTCAAATTCAGTTTGCACACTTGAACATTTGGAACTTGGTTTTCTTTCCTTACAACAGCAGCATTTGAAACTTGTATGGAGGCCGATTTGTTAGTAATGTTGGTGGATTTAAAGGAATAAAGCATGTCACCTGAGGTAGAACGAGATGCTTTAAACAATCCTCCGGGAAGAAAAGTTGCTTTTAACCCTTGCCCACGACTCAACCCAATATTTCCCGGTGCAACAAATGTAGCCTTATTTCCGAGTGGCGCCATTAACCATGAACACGTGGCTTCAATACAAATAACTTATTAGTGACACATAGTAAAAAAAAAAAATCAGTATGACACTATAAATTTTAAAATAACATAAAGTATGCATTCAGATAACAAAGAACACAAAAACAACACAATAGGGTAATATTCCAGCCAAAAAACAAGGCATAAATTCATTCTTAATTTTTCAAGAGAAAAAAACAACACAGCAGCCACAAACCAAATAAAAGAAACTGATTTAACATTGTTTATTGTCCCGTTTTCATTTCTTCACTAATATAGAAAGATCGATGATATCATATTCTACATCAACCCTATGTTCAGTAATCATTTCACAATGAGTGTAAGTCGATGCAACAATATGTAAGCCAAATGATTTATTCTCTTGGCATGCATCCTCTACGTGATTCAAGGTATCCATGCTTTGTGATTTGTTGTCTCTTTTTATTGGCATCTCATAAATCAAATGAGGCTTCGTCTTTACTGCCACACGTCAACTTCCTTTATTTACAATATCAGTTGCATAGAACACTTGTGACACTTGGCTAGCTAGCACAAATGGCTCATTTGTTTTCAAGAATCGTTGACTATCAATACTCACATACCCAAATTTATCCATATTCATTCCTTTCCTAGGATCCAACACGTCATACCAGTCACACAGAAAAAGCATAATATAATTGTCACCCAAATACTCTAATTTAATCACTTTGATTTCTCAAAACTCCATAAAAGTCTACAGCCTCAGGGCCATCGCTCGTGTCACCCAAGACCACAACTCCTCTATTTTGTGTTCGTAATTTCTTATCACGTCGTAATGTTTGAAACCTAAACCCATTAGTCATATATCCACTAAAAATTTTACGTATTGGATAGGACCACACGATAAAGACAAAAGCTCCTCCCTATAAGGGCAATTGTTATCTTGGTGAAACTTCTCAATCGGAAAAAATAAATAACATGAGTTATAATGCGTATGCCCAGTATATAAATTTTATGTCTTGTTCATGTGGTGGGAGCTCGACTCCATCGACCGCTAATTTTTCAGCATACTCTTTGCGCACATGGTAAGGGCAATAAGTTATAAAAAAAAGAAAGAAGTAAAAATATGAAGAAATATATATTTCAATTCCAGTACTTACTCAAAGAAAGGATCAACTTCACTGCAATTCTTTAAAGCATAAATGTGAGCCTGGTCTCTATCTTACACATTCAATTGTTGTATTTTGCTGCTCCTAATGTTCTTCTAGGGTGGGGAACTGTTGTAACACCACGGATTTTCGCTCATAATTTCTTCGACTTATTTTCCCTTAATTATTATTTTTCCATTAAAATTAGAATATTTTGCTTCTTAAAAATATTATATCCTATGTTATTTGTTTTCCAACTTTTTAAATGTATTTATCAAATTTATTGGATTAGAAATTATATATATTCTACTATTTAAAAATACGTGTTTGAGTAAGTATTTTTATTTATTCGATTGAGCACGTTTGGACCGTCGCACGACCTTTTAATGTGAAGTTTGAAGCTCTTAAAAGCTGTCCACAAAATCAGAATACTAGAAGTATTGGAGGGGCTTTTGAGCATCTTATAACCCCCTTTGTAACCCCCCATTTATTAGCCATTCAACTCATTATGGTAGCTATTGTAACCTTCCTATTTACACCCTTTTATCATCTCATGAAACTAGTTTATGGACAGCAAAAATCAGCCCAAATTCTTCCTTCTAATCGACCATTTGAATAGACAAAGTTGAGAGGAGAATTCATCTCGGTTTTCCCTGTTACACCTTCACGAAAATGACGATATCTGAAGATCTAACCGTTGGATCGTCTTCAAATTTGGACAGCATGTTCAGGACATCTGGCCCTTCATTGTGACCAGCGCGATTTTAAATCTGAGCTTTCAGTCGCAGGGAATCGTGATCGGAGCAGAGCAGTACATAATGAAAATGCAGGCATTTGGAGGACGCATGGGCGCAAGGAGAAGACGTTTAGATCGATCGGCTTCACTCCTCCAGTTGGCCCAGGTAACTAATGGCGAACCTAGTACGACTAGAATCCGTCTAGGAATTGTTTAGTTTTTAATATCTAAGTTGGGGTAAGTTTTGCTAAGATTTGTGGGTGGGTGAAGTTTCATTTTACTGATTTCGTACTTTTCATATATGAATGCTTATGAGTGATAATTATGTGGAAGAAACCTATTCTATTGTGTTGTTATTCTTGCTGGAGGGTAGTGGTTAGAATTCTTGTTTTGTTGTGTTAGGTACGATTTACGTTTTGGGTTAGTAAATTTCGTAAAACATATATATCATAATGTTGTTGTGAGATAGCTTGAGACTGATCATGTTGTTAATTTTTTTTTTAGCTTGAGTATAAGATGTCTGCTGGTTTTAGTTGTTCCAAAAAAAAAGATTTTACTCGTGACATTTTGTGTCTGATCTTTTATATGTCGTTGGTAACCTTACTGCAAGTTTGTCTTCGTGTGAGTTAGAGTGCTGGTACTTCCTTCGTAATGTCATGAGTAGCATCCTTGATTATTGTAATTCATTGAAAGATCTTATAGGCAGTTTGTTTGTTGTGAGCATTACTTCTACATTGTTTGAATATAGTGAATACATTGCACCCTTGTAATTGGTAGTAGTTGAACTCTAGTATATAATCGTCAATGTTTTTTTTTAAGGGAATTACTTCCACCTTTGTTAATTAGTATATTTATATATGATTATTGTTATATGTGTACTTGAGTTGAATGCTATATTTACTTATAGTTATATTGTGAGTGTCTTATTTATTTTATGATGGTATGGTTGTTTGTTATTAAATTATGATTATAATAATATTGTACTTTCATTAATCAATATCTAAGTTGTCGACGTTACAGTACTCGAGGGAGAATAATACTGTCTTTAGTACCGTTTCGCCAAGAGTTATGTACCGGGGGTATTATAACTAACGTTGTAATTAACCTTGTACCCAAACTCAGACAACGAGAGTGTAGTAGTTGGAGTATTTGTTTATACTGTGTTTTGGTGCATAATTATGTTTTAATGAAGGTTTATTCTTTTTAGTTTGGTGAAATGATTATTATTATTATTATTATTTTGGGAAGAATAAATATTGTTGAATTGAGACTTCTGGATTGCGATCCTAGTTTCTGCTGATTTTAGGTGTAAGGCCTGAAGGGCATCCTTATTATTTATATTTGATGAATAAATGGATGAATAAACTATAGTATTTAATTGTAGTACTATTTTTTTTGAGATTAAGATATCCGGTGGGATAGATGTAGTCCCCGGTGAAGAACATGCCAACCACCTAGGTTGCGATTTAGGGTCTTACCCGGGTTAATTGTTGAGGTTGGGAAGTACTGAGCTGGGTATTATCCTGCATCGGGAGTTTGGCCATTCTTAGACACATGCAGTAGGAAACGTAAGCCCATAGGCTGTCTGGAGATTTCGATCTGACAAACCTTAGGAAGTGGGTTGCGATCCACTGGCGTTCTGCTCTTTCTCAAAAACCTATTATATTATTTTGATTAATTATTTCGGAGGCTTATGCCATGGATCTTGTATGCTTATATGAAATTTATTAATCATGATTTACTTTATTTAACCATGTTAAACTGTTAGTTGTTGTTTGGCTGTTATTTGGTTCAGTTTGATATTTTATGTTGATTGGGATTTATTTATTAATGCTTGATAACTCCTATGTGGATCCTAATTGAACTGGGAGAGCTGTTAGTTACTCCCCACTGATTGTGGATAATTGTTGTATATTTTGCAGGTTATGTTGATGGGACTGTTCTTTGGTTTTGGGCTCGGGTTGAGATGTGAGCATTAAAATGTTAGATGTTTTAGGCTTAGACTTTCAGTTAGTTGAAGAGCTAGTTTTTTTCTTTTGGTTATTAATCTAGTTAATTAATTTTATTTATACTATTTATTATGTTGGTTTATCACTTAGTTATTTAAACGCATTTCTTGTAGTAGTGACATTCCCAGAAGACGATGTTTCCGCCATCGTCCTATTAATACTATTATTATTTCCTTTCTTTTCCGCTTTGAAATTCTGGGGTGTTACAACTGTTGACAACTTTTTTTGACCATTATCATCATCTTCGTAATTTCTCTCAAGGAGATTAAATTTTGTCTCAATATCATCTAAGTATCTTGAGCATAAATCATGCACTCATCCACGATATAGCCCTCAGCTATTGGACCCTCCGGACAAGCTTTGTTACACATTATAACTTGAGTTTAGGAAGATAACGTTCACGAGGATACATCAAACAAAAATGAACAAGCCCACCAAGCATTACCTCATCGGCTAAGTGCACACTCAAATGTAGCATGACATTAAAACAAGAAGGTGGCATCCATGCTTCTAACTTGGAAAGTGTCAAAAGAAATTTTTGGCCTTGATTTGACCTAGATGTTTAACTTGTACAGATTTAGCACATAACACACTGAAAAACTAACACAACTCAATCAAAGGCTCGGACACATCTTTCACCAACAATCCACGTACCACAAGAGCCAGTATACTTTGTAAAATAACATGGCAATCATGACTCTTCAATTCTGAAATCGTACAATCTTTAACATTATTTACACATCGAGAAATATTAGAAGAGAACCCATCAGGAACTTTAGTTCCTTCAGAAATTGATACAATATCTCTTTTTGATTCTTAGATAATGTATATGGTGCAGGAGGCAATTCAATTTTGTCACCTTTTTGGATGGGATGAAGCTTTGACATGATGCCCAATTCTTTCATATCAAGAGGACAATGAGTTGTGTCTTTTGTCTTTCCTTTTATGTTCATGATGGTTTCCAAAATAATATCACATATGTTCTTTTCAATGTGCATTACATCTAAATTGCGTCTTAAAAAAAGGGTTTTCCAGTAAGGCAACCAAAAAAAACTTTTTTTGTTCTAGTTATCTCCTCTAATCTTATGTGATATATTAGTCCTCTTAGTTGGATCTTTAGACAAACAAACACCCTCAAGATCTTTCACTTCTTCGAGAACTTCCTCCCCTAACAATGGCTTTGGTGGCACTCCTTTTTCTTTCTTTTTAAAATTATCTTTCTTTTTTCTCCAAGGGTGATTAAGAGGAATAAAACGGTGATGACGCATATAAACATGCTTAAAACAGTTTTTCAACCTCGAACAGAGTGTGTGCTTGTGACAACAAGGACAAGCTATTATCCCCTTCGTACTCCATCCGGATACAATCCCATAAGCCGAAAAATCATTAATAGTTGAAAGTAAAGCAGCATGCAATTTAAAACTTTATTTTGTTGATGCATCAAACGTTTCAACACCAACCTCCCACAATTCTTTAAGCTCCTGCAGAGGTTGTAAATACACATCAATGGCATCACCAGGACCTCTTGGACCAGGAATAAGAGCTAACAACATCATACGAGATTCTTTCATGCAAATCCATGGACGCAGATTATATGGGACTAACATAACAGGCCAAACATTGTCACTAGTGGAAAAAATGTTATATGTCACTTAGTAACAGATCCGGTTTTTACAAAACCAAATCAGTAAATTCGCGAATTTTTGGGAGGGGAAATTGGGCTGATTAACTGATCTGGTACTTCAGTGAACCGCATCAGTTAACAAAAAAGTGATCCTGTTTTCTATTAACTGATACGATTTACATGACCGGAGCAGTTAATCCGCATCCATAGGATAATTTGGGCCTTAGAAATCACGCGGCCCAGCTCACTCGTCCACCTTCTTCTCTCACGTGGCCCAGCGTCCCTCATCTCACCACTTAAATATTATTGGGCGGGATACTCTCTCACCTCTCCACTTAAAAGCTGCCCAGCTCCTCTCTCTCTCTCATTAACCCTAACACCCTCCATTTCACGCCTCTCTCTCAACAACCCATCTATCTTCTCTCTCCTCCTCATTTAATCAGCGGACTACCACCATCGTTCTTCAGCCCAGATTCTATCCTCCCTCTCTCGTCGTCTGCCTAGCCGCTGCATCATTCACTTCAAGCGACGAAGACCTAGCTGCTGCATCATCGATCCCACGGCTTCGGTAATATAGGCTATGATGAGAAGAAAGCGTTCAAAGTATGATGTGAATTGCTTTTCTTTATTCATTTTGTATCAAAAATTGCAACTTTGTTCTGTATTTGATTCGTCTTTGACTTATTAAATTTACCCATTTTGCATGTTCTACTGTTGTCCAATTAAAACCTGCAACAAAGTGTTTGTGAAAATGATTTTTTCAAAAGTAGTTATTATTCATATGAATTGGTAGAAGGGGGTTCTAGCAGCCATAAAACGTTTGTTTTGACAGGGTGTTCATGGTGCTGAGAGGACCAACACACAAGTAGCTTCGTCACCCCCGTTTTTCTGCGGGTCACCCCGAGTAGAGTCTCTAACCTATTCATTCATGACGCGCGATTCAGGGAGGAAAAACAATTAATTTCTCCATTTTCATCAAAGCCGTCATCGTCGATACAGGCTGCTGCATCAGGGTCTGGATCCTCACCCAACTCTTCTGCAAGGAAAGTGGGATGTGTAAGGGCGAATTTTTTTGTTTTTTTTCATTTTCTGATTTTTGATTTTTCATTAAAAATTGTGTAATTGTTGTACAATTTCGTAAATATAAGTTGAGTTGTGTAATTATCGCTGTATAATTTTCATATATATTCTAATTTTCTTATTTATGTTCTTTCTCTGTATTCTTTTTTTTTTAATTATTGTACATATATTGTTGTAATTATCATTGTTTAAGTTGAGTTTTTTGTGTAATTATCGTGCTATATTGTTGTAGATTGAATATAGCTGGATTGTTAAACCTGGTTTTCTTTTTTCCTTTTTTTGGATTTTGAAATGTTGAATTTGGCTGGATTTATGCCTCTTTGTGGATCGGATATAGCTGGATTGGAGGACATATTATAGCCTCTAGTCTCTACAGAGTAGGCTGCACAAAAAAGTACTTTATACAAAGCACAGTATTGTGCTTTGTATAAAGTGCCCCCCCAATTACCTATCTGATCCGGTTATTGTACAGAACCAGATCAGTTAAGTTACTTAACTGATCCAGTTCTGTGCCATGACTGGATCAGTTAATTCCTAACTGATCCGGTTTAAAATCGGATTAGTTGACTTTGACTTACAGTTGCGAGCCCATTCGATCCGGACCAAAATCGGATCTTTAAGCCCGATTTTGACAGGATCGGACGAGGTTTTTTCCACTAGTGTGTATGGGATTGAAACATTAGAAAATAGATTAAACCCATCACTTATGAGGTTAGAAAGAAAAGGCCTTGTGTTCCTTGTCAAAGTGTTGCCATGCTTTCCCATGATCAATAGGGTGACTAATCACCCCTTTTTTTACATTTCTTTGATGATGTTATCTTATGTCAAAAGCTGTTTTGGAGCACATGAATAGTCATTGAAGCTTTGGCTTAAGTGGAAAGTATTGAATTACCTTTTGAGGAATCCTTTTACTGATTTTCTTCGTTCTAGTTTCCCCACTATGCTTACCTTGCTTCCACCTAGAAGTGTTGCAAATTTTACAATTTTCTAGCATGTCACCCTTTAGCTTTGCATAACCTTAATCCTTGCATTGCATCTCATGCATCCTTAGAGAGTCTAAGTTTGCACCATTGCATCACTATGTGCTTATGTGAGTTGTTTGCACCTATTTGCTAACATCTTTCCCTGCAGGTAATCAGATTGCTTGTAGTTATTGTCCTGCATACTAACTTTCTTTCGTAGAGACCGATGGTTATTGATCAATTCTAAACTGCAGAGCGTTTAGAATCATTCTCCGTCCCGACACCGTATACTTTGATTATCGGTTTCATGAACCTCGGTCAATGTGGGGGCTTCTGTAGACACGTAATCGTGTCTCCCCATTTAAGGATCCAAAGATGAAACATACCGCGATATTAGTTGGCACGACCCAACAGAAGTGCAATTTAAAGAACCAATCCAAAATGTGTTTTGAAATGATATTCTAAAGCCCAATTAATTGTTCATGATGATTAATTGTATTTCAAAGCCCATAAAATGTTTTATGTCCATTTTAAATGCCCAATCAAATATTTATTATTTTAATAAATATTTCATAATCATTTTTATTATCGTTGATAAACAATTCAGATTTTTAATCGGTAAAATTCAATCTCCAGAATTTCAGGGATAGAAAAGGTATTTTCGAAAGACGCGCAAAGGAATATGCGCCGGATGCGGGGGCTGCGCTCAGCGCGTAGGCCAGAACGCGTCAGGCGAGCCAATGAGCACCTGACACGTAGATTTTGTGACTCACATAAAGTCCTGCATCTGACGCAAGTCCTGTGTGAGATGCCACTTTCTTTTATATCTTTTCAAAAACGCGTTTACACGTGCCTAAACCTGATTGGGCTGGCTGCGTCAGGCACACCAATGTGCGCCTGATGCGTGGCATTGCGCCTGCCACGTAGGCCTGCGCCTGGCGCAGGGCTTGCGTGAGGCGTAAGGTTTGTTTTATCTATAAATATCCGCAATTTTCCGAATTACGGACGGCTTTTCATATTATTATTTCACGCACACAAAAACTTTCGAAACTCCGAAATACACTTCGAATACTTAAAACACTCAAATACTTTCAATCAATTGTTCGTTCTTGGTTCCACGATTGCTCCGCCTAAAGATCGTTGCGCTCCTCCATCTAAGCCGCATAGGTATAATCCTGAGGATCCTTGAATAAATTATTTTTATATTTGAGTTACTAAACATTTGTTTCATGATGTAGATCTTTGGTATAAAATCGTTCTACTGTATATTCTAACCTCTTTTCTCTTTCTTTTTATTTATTTTTCATTACTATTATACTTGCCTGATCATTATATGATTGTCCTGCTTTACTGCTTTCATCACCCACATGTTATTATTGCTAATCAAAGACCTAAAGAATTGTTCTAATATTAATCAGATTAATTTGGACAACTTGCTAGGTTCCCTGTAATATTGATTGCTTAATAACATGTCACTAAAATTAATCTTTTTATGTGTTTCCTGAACCAATTTAGACCAATCATTTTTAGGGTGCTTAAAACATTATTTGATTATTCTTTGGCATAAAATCTGTAATGAATCGATATTTAGTAGAGGCCAGCAATGGGCAATATGGTTTCTGACTATATTCGTACCCTCACCCCCGAACTCAATCTTTGGTTCATTTTGACCATCTATGGAGTCAGGATGGGGAAATCTATATTGGATAATTTGTCCCTATGATTTTCCCATATCCAATTAGGTTTATGATTCTTCCTAAAAAAAATGGTGGCGACTTCTTTCAATACAAAACAATTTCCAATAAAATCTTAACAGTGGGGTAGTCAAATCTAATACGCGCTCACACCGCGTAGGCGAAATAAAAACACGCCTACAGAGACGTCCAAATTTGGCACGAAAATGAAACATAAACAGATGTCCCAAATTAAAAAGTGAATGAAAGGCAGAGATTTCCCAGATCATTAACTGCAGTCGTTGGACGGATGAGATGAAAGACCAAATGAAGGGTTGAGATTGGCCCATTCCTTTTCTATAGTGAATTACTTGCATTTGTCACTCAGACCACTATTCATTTGAACAGTAGGCGTTCGCTTTTTTTAAAGGTTAGAGAAATTGCAGTTGGTTTCTTAGTTTGGAAAAATAAATTTACTTATATTGGTCTTTAGTTATGTAAAAAGATGTGGTAAAATCATCTCTCTTTGTTGGGAATCTTCGGATGGATCATCTTTACATGAGCAGGCTCAGATGGCACAATAACTACTATTTTCCATAACTCTAATCATGTGTTGCTATAACTCTAAGTCTCTAACTAATAATTTTATACAACTCTAGTCAAATGTTGCAACTTGGTAGCTTGTTGGCTCAATTGGTGTGTAGTTTGCAAACACACAAAAATGTGGATTCAACTCCCACACAAGCTCTTATTATTTTCATCATCCTGTTTAGTTTTTAGGGTGTTTCTAATTTCTCTCTTAAGCCTTACTTAATGAGGCGGTTAAAAAAGGAATAAATAACACTAGTTTGAGTCACAATATAACAATTTTCGACTCTATTCTTAATGTACCTGAGTGCTATTGTACAACATGTTCTGCTCTATGTCTAAGGCTCTAACTTCTAACAAGTGTCATTTTATAACCTATGTGAAATCGAACCCACATCTTGTGCATAGCACAACGCTCTTCCATTTGAGCTAATAGGTTAAAAGTACAAGTAAAAAAGTAGAGACATGTACTTACAAATCATACTTGTCATACGAACAACTGACATCCACCTTCAATCGCAATCCTGCTTGTTCAGCTTAGCCTATACTCCCACTTTGCTGTAATTTGGCAAACCATTTCGAGAAAGAAAATGCTATTTTCTAAAGACGTCCTTTCGCCTGAAACACGCACGGAACTTCTCATGTTGGGCACCAAAACGAACATGAACATCGGGTAGTGCAATTACGGGCATGTTAATAATCTAGCACAATGCTACCGAGACCCCAAGCAAGAAAACACCTAAAAGGCTAAAACACTACTTGGTGGCATCCACAAGTACAACCTCAAACATTCTTCAATACTATGAACTGCTTCACCCTTGACTCAGCCGCTGGTGCCCAACTGCACCCCTATCCAACTTTTGGTAAAGGGAAGAAATTGATTTGCTTCAACTTGGATTAATTGCATAAAATTGTGTAACCCGTTGTTAGATTCCTATAACAGCATATGCAGAAACAAACACTTTAAAGGAGCGGAAGTGACATAAGAGTGGATGATTATGCACTTATGAACGAAAGAAGTGAAGTCGACAAAAATGCATGTAAATGCCATCAATTGTTGTGAGATGTAAAACCCAAAAGCTAATGCTTAGTGGGTCTATGGCTAGAGGATTCTTGGCCTTCAACCTTCACTGTATTATGGAAGGTTATTGTCAGTTAAATTGAACAATCAATCAAACTCATGATTTTACACAAAGTAGGAAAGTTAGAACCAAATGTAGGCTAATATAGGCCATTTTAGGCCTTTTAACTTGAAATTGAATGAATACGAGTACTTTGATGCTAGTTTAAGTTATAACCACCTCAAACATCATATATGTAGTTAGTTTAGTGTATTTATAAGTTGTTTTGATTGAAAATACACAAAGTAGGAAAGTTAGAACCAAATGTAGGCCAATATAGGCCTTTTTAGGCCTTTTTACTTGAAGTTGAATGAATACGAGTACTTTGATGCTAGTTTAAGTTATAACCACCTCAAACATCATATATGTAGTTAGTTTAGTGTATTTATATGTTGTTTTGATTGAAAATACACAAAGTAGGAAAGTTAGAACCAAATGTAGGCCAATATAGGCCTTTTTAGGCCTTTTTACTTGAAATTGAATGAATACGAGTACTTTGATGCTAGTTTAAGTTATAACCACCTCAAACATCATATATGTAGTTAGTTTAGTGTATTTATATGTTGTTTTGATTGAAAATACACAAAGTAGGAAAGTTAGAACCAAATGTAGGCCAATATAGGCCTTTTTAGGCCTTTTTACTTGAAATTGAATGAATACGAGTAATTTGATGCTAGTTTAAGTTATAACCACCTCAAACATCATATATGTAGTTAGTTTAGTGTATTTATAAGTTGTTTTGATTGAAAATACACAAAGTAGGAAAGTTAGAACCAAATGTAGGCCAATATAGGCCTTTTTAGGCCTTTTTACTTGAAATTGAATGAATACGAGTAATTTGATGCTAGTTTAAGTTATAACCACCTCAAACATCATATATGTAGTTAGTTTAGTGTATTTATAAGTTGTTTTGATTGAAAATACACAAAGTAGGAAAGTTAGAACCAAATGTAGGCCAATATAGGCCTTTTTAGGCCTTTTACTTGAAATTGAATGAATACGAGTACTTTGATGCTAGTTTAAGTTATAACCACCTCAAACATCATATATGTAGTTAGTTTAGTGTATTTATAAGTTGTTTTGATTGAAAATACACAAAGTAGGAAAGTTAGAACCAAATGTAGGCCAATATAGGCCTTTTTAGGCCTTTTTACTTGAAATTGAATGAATACGAGTACTTTGATGCTAGTTTAAGTTATAACCACCTCAAACATCATATATGTAGTTAGTTTAGTGTATTTATATGTTGTTTTGATTGAAAATACACAAAGTAGGAAAGTTAGAACCAAATGTAGGCTAATATAGGCCATTTTAGGCCTTTTTACTTGAAATTGAATGAATACGAGTACTTTGATGCTAGTTTAAGTTATAACCACCTCAAACATCATATATGTAGTTAGTTTAGTGTATTTATAAGTTGTTTTGATTGAAAATACACAAAGTAGGAAAGTTAGAACCAAATGTAGACCAATATAGGCCTTTTTACTTGAAATTGAATGAATACGAGTAATTTGATGCTAGTTTAAGTTATAACCACCTCAAACATCATATATGTAGTTAGTTTAGTGTATTTATAAGTTGTTTTGATTGAAAATACACAAAGTAGGAAAGTTAGAACCAAATGTAGGCCAATATAGGCCTTTTTACCCACTTTATTTTACTTGAATTTGAGTATATTTAACCAAATGCAGGAGACGTACAAGAAGAAGCTGGATCATTGTACCACTCAGGGGTCACAGCCGAACCCTGATCTGTTGTATTGGGAGACAGTTGGGGGGAGGAACAGAGGAAAAGTTCAGGGGTTGGGTCAGGGAGATCATTTGTACTACAACTCTTCATCAGGGCGAGGAGATAGCGGCTCTTCACAACCATATGAGCCGTCCATTTTATCTCAGATTGAGGCGCAGGTGGAGGCAAAGGTCGCTGCGCGGATGGAAGAGGTGGAGGCAATGGTCGCAGCACGGGTGGAAGCGTCAAGTCGGGCCATTGTTGAGGAAATGATGAGGAACATGTCTAGTTTCGGCCACATGTCCTCAGGTTGCAACCCAGGCCCCCCTCCACATCGCAGACCAGACGATGACCCAGGGTTTGGTGGTGGCGGTAGTGCTACACAGACACCCTTGACAGTGTAGTGTTTTTGTTTTCGGCAACTTGGTAACTAACTTTTATGCATTTAGTGTCTATATTTATCGGCATCTAGCTTATTAGTTTCCAGCTTTGTCGATATATATTTTTTGTAAACACAGAATTCTACTTTATTTCCCGACATCGGGATCTATTTTGTGTACATAATTGTAATCTATTTCATGTAATTATACAAGTATCAATGCAAATTGTAATATATATCAAAATTGCATATTTTTGTAATTGAATGCGATGGAGGAACAGCTTTAGTGTGGTCCACAAGCATCCAGCTGTGCTGGTACAGGTTTAATTATTGGTAACAACAAAAATATTCTAAATAATATTATTTCAAAAAAACAACGACGGCTAAACATTAAATCAACGACGGCTAGGCAGTCGTTGCAAGGTATACCATGGACCCAAGGAATTCCTCTTCAACGACGGCTTTTACATAATAGCGACGGTTTATAACAGACGTTGATGTGGCCCATACAACGACTGTTTATAACCGTTGGGGAAATTACCGACGGTTTGAAACTGTCGCTAAATCAACGACGGTTTCAAACCGTCGTTGATTTAACGGCTTGTTCAAAACGATCGTTGGTTTGGTGCCGGCGTCGGTTTTTTTGAACGGTCGCTGATTACAAGTAAGCCGTCGGTATTTTACTCACCGACGGCTCAGCGGTCGTTGATTCTAAATTCAGCGACCACCCTCGCACCGACGGCCTGTTAACGACGGTCTAGCGGTCGTTGATGTTTCACCGACGGTTTTCCTAATATTTCCGACGGCTTTTAGCCGTCGTTAAATTCAACCTTTCTTGTAGTGCAAACTCATGATTTTACACCTACAAATTGCAAATTCAGCAGCAGGGACGCTCATTTTGATAGCACCCTATGGGAAATCTCTTTTTCTATCATTCCCTATCTGCATGGTGCTATTCGAAAGATTCAGGTTCTGATAATTTCCAAACCTAATCAACTTTAACTAGAGGTCAACTAAAACCTAATTAGACCTGTAAAAATCCAAATTTGACTCAATGTGCGAGTTCAACTCGAATTTAGTTGGAACCTATAATCTATGGCTTAGACATGTTCTGCATCTAATCTAAAGTTAATTCGAACCCAACTTTACCCGATAAAGACCTACTTTGATGAGACCCATTATGACCCGATCGATTGGTGACCCGATCTAATATCACCCTACCCGTACCCTACCTAACTTGTTGTTGACCTGATGCATTGTTGACCCGACCTGATATTTATCCGACCCTTTACCAACCCTATGCATTGTTGACCCTACCGATACAAACTTACTTGAGCTTTTATTGCCTTGACCTAATATAACATGATATTTGATTTAATCCAACCTAGTTTATGTCTAACTTGCATTCTTATTCTTGTTAGTATAATATATTTATAAAATCATTTTTTAAAATGAATCTTACAATGATTATAAGTGTTGTTTGTAACATAATAAACTATTGAGTATTTAATATTATTTTTATGTTATGTTGACCTTTGATTTTGGAGTTACATTTATTGTCATGAGGAGGCTGATTGAATAACTGTTAGAAGTTGCATTATTTACATTATTCCAATTTAGGTTTATATTATCAATCAATAATAAATCTTATTTTCATTAAGTCGATTTTTACAAAACCAATTATCTTCCCAAATTGATTCAATTGTTATTCGTTTTAAAAGAATCTACATTAAACAATCTTATTTTCATCATTTAAATTATATTAATCACTTGATTAAGCAATTCATAAAAAAAAACTTATTAAAATTGACAAAATATATTTAAATTTAAATTTCCTTATATTCTTCTTTAAGGACAATGTGCTATGAAGTAAAAAGGATACACATTTTTTGAAATTGAAATAGGAATTTCAATAACTAGAAAGATAAAATTACATTGACGTATATAAAGTATGTATATTACAATATAACCAAACCTAAAGTGAAAGAAAAGATCAAGATACAATAAAAAAAAAAAAACTAAATTACATTTTTAGTGGATTTATCTTCAGTCTCAATCGGTGTGTAAGATATCCAATGCAATCATATAAAAAAGATACAAGTAGAAATAGAAATTAAATAAAAAAATTAAAGTTTAAACATACCATATATAAATAAATAATATAAACCAACTCTCATGTCTTATAACAACGATTAAATATATAGTTATTGCAAGAAGCGTCATTATTAAGCACTTGACTTAAGACAACATCACGATATTTTAAAACACAAGGAAGCCAACTAAACAACATGTGCATCCACGATTAGGGGTGTCAAAACAGGTTCTCAAATAGGTTCTGGGTATACCCACGGTGAACCAAGTCAGACCCGGACAGGTCAGGATTCTGATTGTCAGTGCCCCAGGTCATGATTGGTCAGGTTTTGTTCAACTGGGTCGAACACATTTGAATCATTGGATTCCCGGGTGTCGGAAAGGTCTGAGCGTTCCATTCACAAGTCGATCCATTCCCGGATATGATCGCCCGTTGACATTTTTTTTGGCGGGTTTGCGTAGGTCGTATTTACGTTTCATGTACGGTTGAGTTAAGTCAAATGTACTCGGGTTGAATTAGTAATGACCTTAGTTCGATCATTGTGAAACATCGGGTCCATTCGCTATTGACCGTCAACTCAACTTCGGGTAACTCCTGATCGGGCCATCTTGATTTTGTTATGGATTTTGTAAACGAATCATATTAATAAAAGTATTAAGATCGACATATATATACATATGTGTGGGCGAGATAAATATATGGATGACAACGAAAAACCAATAAAAACACTATATTGATTACCGTGATGTTTAGTGTATTCTCTTAGTCAACTCTTATTTCGAATAATCAACTGCGTAAAACCACTCTAATGAGTAAAGGAGTAGAACGACTCTTCATATGTTTTAATATTATATATTATAACCAACGACAATAATAACGAGTAGACGATCAATTCCAAACTTTATATAAATGATTTATTATTATAAGCATTATGATTGATATATTATGATGGTAGTGAGAATAATAATACTAATAAACATAAAGCGACAATGATAATAGGTAACAATACAAATAATAATAGTAATAGTAACAAGGCTAACAATAGCAATAGTAATACAAATAAGAACAGGAATACTAACAATAACAATAACAATATAAATACTAATATGTTGAATCATTTTAATATAAGATTGATATCAAAATAATTGTAAAACCAATCTAATACTCTATTGATTATAAATTAGTATAACGACTCTTAATATGTTATAATATTATAACAAATGACAATCATACATTCATATGTTTACAACGACGGTTCATATGAGGCCTAAGTTGATTATAACGAGGGTTCATATGTTCCAAGCTTTATATAAATGATTTATTATTATAAGCATTATGATTGATATATAAGTTTGTAAATAACTATGATGATAATGATGATGATAATAATAATAATAATAATAATAATAATAATAATAATAATAATAATAATAATAATAATAATAATAATAATAATAATAATAATAATAATAATAATAATAATAATAATAATAATAATAATAATAATAATAATAATAATAGTAATAGTAGCAACAATGCTAATAATAACAATAACAATAACAAACATAATGACTAACGTGGTACATATGTATTATGTTGTGACTATATATGATAAAGCATAAACAAACATTTCTATCAATATGTATGTTTAATCATTTTAGTATAAAATTGGTATCAAAATAATTGTAAAACGAACCTAATACTCTATTGATTATAAATTAGTAAAATGACTCTTGATATGTTATATATAATACTATAACAAATGACAATCATACATTCATATGTTTACAATGATAGTTCATATGAGGTTTAAGTGATTATAACAAGTACTTGCTAGTTACTATATAGTTGGATTAAAACAAGTTGTTATTATTAGATAAGATCAATATAATGAATGTACGAATGTAAGTCGATAGTTCAAGATAGCAATACTCCATTTAAGTTTATCATCTTTATGATGATAATATAACAAACAATCACTATCAACTCAATGAAGTTCATATATTTAAGTTATATCGTTACACTATAAGTTCACTAAATAGATATTATGAACAAACAATTACATAATTGAGTGATATTTGCATACGTAACACTATAAGAATACTAGCTTAAGAAGTAAATCACTATAGAGTTTTAGAGCTTTCCTTAATAGGGGACATTGAATAACATAGTTTATTACAACATATAGGGAGGTTTGTTAAATTACTATATCTTATTGCAATACTATAGTTCACGTAAATGACTATAATCAAAACATTAATTGAGCAACTAATAGTTGTATAAGTAATTTTCCAAGAAGTTTAGTTTCATAAGTAATGACCTTAGAGCAATATAACTAGCATAACTATAAGTCTATAACCGATTAGTGCTTACGCTCTTTGTTATTCCCTAATCAATTCATCGACAAATGAGATAATTGACACGAGTAAATTTCGGTTAAACAAATAATATATATTATGAAAATTTTAATTATTACTTTAGATAATTATGATTATTATTTGAAAATGGGGTTATAGAGTATGAGATTTGGATTTTGGGGTTTAATTGTTTTGAATAATATTTTTTTGCCATAATCCATAATCCATAAACATTATCATTCTCAAATCTCATTGGCCAAAAAACAAACACATGGATCCTAATTTTTAGCCTTTGATTTGTAAAAGAGCAAAATGCCAAAACATTGATCCAATGGCCCAAAATGAACCAATTTTCCCTTCTTTTTCAGAAATTCTCATATCTCCTTTATTTCTATCCTAAATTCCTAACCATTAGATCTAATCTAACGGTTGAAACAACCCCAAATAACCCCCTATAAAAACTAACCTTAAAATGAAACCCTAAATTTCTCTCATTTCTCAATTCTCTCTCATCATCTAATTCTCTCGGCGCCCCTCACGACTCACTTCTCGTCTTCTCAGTCTTCTTCACTTCTTCATTCCGTCACTATCTCGCCGGAAAATACATAGATCTTGTCGAAAAACATTTTCTTTTCTTGAGTTCTCACCGGTTCCGTCTATATCTCGGCGAAAAAAGTAAAGATCTCGCCGGAAAACGTAAAGATCTCGCCGAAAAGCGTAAAAATATGACCGAAAAACAAAAATCCTCGCCGGAAAACACAAAATCTCTTCTCGATCGACTGTTTTTCCGAGGTTTGTTTAATTTCCTTTTTTTTATCTTTTTTATTTTATGTAAGATGCCTGATTTTCTTTGTTTGAGTTTCTAATATGATGATTAACTTTGGTTGGTTTTTTTTAATTTCGAGTTTCGATTCATGTGAAGTTGTTTAATAGTAAGATGCCTGATTTTATGCCTAATTTCGAGTTTCTGATTTTTTTAATTTCGAGTTTCGATTAACTTTGGTTGGTTTTTTTTTTATTTCGAGTTTCGAATGTAAGATGCCTGATTTTATGTAAGATGCCTGATTTTCTTTGTTTGAGTTTCGAGTTTCGATTTTTTTAATATGTTTTAGGGTTTCTGGTTAGGGTTAGGGATTTTGATTAGGGTTTAGGGTTAAAGTTAAGGTTAGGGTTTAGGGTTAGGGTTTATACTAGGGTTAGGGTTAGGGTTAGGGTTAGCCCTAACCTGAAAACCTAATCCTAACCAGAAACCCTAACCAGAAACCCTAACCCTATCCCTAACTAAAAACCCTAACCAGAAACCCTAACCCTAACTAGAAACCCTAACCCTAACCAAAAACCCTAACCCTAACCATAAATCCTAACTAGAAACCTAACACTTAATCTTTAAATTTCAGTTATAAATGGAGGACATTGACAATGTTGTTTTCTGACTATGCTTCAATTGTTCAATCAAATTCTGCTGCTGCTACTACTGGTGATGATGTTGTTTCTCGCTCCTTTGCCGATCCTTCACTCTTTGGTAAACGCACTTCCCTTTGTTTGGAAGCATTTCGTTTTATACAAATCGAAGGGTAAGATATTTTCTACTTGCATTCACTGTAGAAACTGTCATTTGCGTGCTGAAAGTGCTAGAGGTACCACTAATCAAAATAGGCATTTACTTAGCTTAAATGTGATCCTTAATTATTAAGTGTTAAAGGTAATGATGCGGGAAATACTTTTAGTCAAAAAATCTTTTGTCGTATGTTTGCCGAAGCCATAATGGTCCATGCTTATCCTTTACTTATTGTTGAACATGTTAGAACTAGGGCTTTGTTGTCTTATTTGGAACCTAGAGTGAAACATATAAGTCGGAATACGATGCTTAAGATTTGTGTTAATGAGTTTGAGACCATGAAAAAGAGTTTGCGTAACTTGTTGATGGATTTGGATGGTAGAATATGTTTTACTTGTGATCTTTGGACTTCCATGAATGATAGCTATATGGTACTTACTGCTCATTTTGTTGATAAGTCTTGGACACTACGTTCTAAAATACTTGTCTTTCGATCTTGCCCTGAACTCCATACCGGTTTAGAATTGAGTAGATTTTTTCTGAATTTGCTTGAGGAATGGGGCCTTAAAGATAAGGTTTTTACATTGACTTGTGATAATGCTAGTAATAATAATGTTATGGTTTCTGAAATTGTTGATGATTTGAACAAAGTCAATCCTTTGGTTTGTAGTGGTAAATTTTTTCATATTAGATGTTCGGCACATATTTTAAATTTAGTTGTACAAAGTGGTTTGTCTATGATTGATAAGAGTGTTAAAAACTTGCATTCAATTGTCACTTACATTGGTTTAAATATGGCTAGACTTCAACGATTTGATGATTGTGTTAAATATGTTAATACATATGTTGATACTGGATTTTGTGGTAAGTTGATTTCTGATGTTTGTACTCGTTGGAACTCCACTTATTTAATGCTTCGTCGTTGTTTAGAAGGAAGGGAAGCTATTGATAGGTTTGTTAGATATGAGCCGGGGTTTGAAATTCGTATTACTTGTGCCGATTGGGAAATCATACAAAATGTTTGTGATTGTTTGGAACCTTTTTATGATATAACTGTGCTGTTTTCTGGTTCCGAGTACCCCACTGCCAACTTGTATTTTTCTAACATTGCATTAATTGAGAATTTGATTGTTAATGCACATAATCATGCAAATGATTGCATTAAGGGTATGGTTGAACCTATGTATGCTAAGTTTAACAAGTATTGTGAGGACTATTCTCCTATTCTTTGTGTTGTTGTCATGCTTGATCCACGCTATAAAAAACAATTTGTTAGTGATTTATATGGTAGTTTATATGCTGATTCCGAGCGTGATAAACGTGTTAAATCTGCCGTTGATCATTTTACCGAATTGTATACATATTATTCTCAAACTTATCCATCTTCTTTTGGTTCTTTGAGTTATGTTCAAAGTGATGTTAATCCTTGTCCATCGAGTCTAAGATCTACCCTTCGCCCATATAAGAAAATAAACCTTGCTAAAGAGTATGGTCGTGTTGCTAGCACTAGTGTTGGTGCTTCTAGTGTTCAAAGTGTAACTTATGAAATTAATGCATACTTTGATGCCACCCTTGTTCCTTGTGTTAGTGATGTTGATTTTGATGTTCTTTCATATTGGCGTGCTAATGTGGTTCAATTTCCTATTTTTGCTCGCATGGCTAGAGATATTTTAGCCATCCCTATTACCTCTGTTGCATCCGAATCCTCATTTAGCATGGGAGGTAGAATTTTGAACAAGTATCGTTCGCGTTTGTTGCCTCATAATGTTGAAGCTTTGGTAACTTGTCAAAATTGGCTCTCTGGTTATACCCCAATTGAGGATAAAAGAACTGTTGATGTTGGTGTTGTAGGTGAACCTAGTGATATAGACTATGATTCTATTCCGTGATTCATTTGCTCTCTGTTTTGTTGCTGCCCATGTTATGTTGCTTTGGTTGTGGTTGTTGTGGTCTTGTGCTGCTGCTTGTAGGATGGTGATGTGCTTGTGGTTTGTTGGTGTTGTTGTGCTTGTGGTTTGTTGGTGTTGCTGTGCTTGTGGGATGGTGCTGATGTTCATGTGGATGGACTGGTGTTGTACTGGTTTTATATTTTGGTACTCGTATGTTAGACTCTCAACTACAAAATTAATTATGTATTTGTTGCCCTTAGCTTTGTGAGGCGGCGCTTTTTCTAGGCATGTATTTAAGAATATGATACACACTTGAGAGCCAATTTTTTTTATAAGTGCCTTGGAATTGCCGCCTGCCCACAATTGCTTTGTGGCTCGTTTACATTTTTACATTTTGTGACGTTGATGGAGTCTAAGTGCTCGATGATGATTCTTCTGGTAACAGTTTCTTAAAACTTTGTTATAAGATCTGAGAGCCCAAAAAATATAAAAAAGTATTTTTGTACTTTGTTGTTGGGGTTGTCGTGGTCCTGTGCTGCTGTTGCTTGTTGGATGCTGCTGCTTGACTTGAGCCTTGAGGCTTGCCGCTGTTGCTTGTTGGATGCTGCTGCCTCCTGCTGCTACTGCTGCTTGTGACCTGCACTTGCTGCTGCTTGTGGCCTGCTCTTGCTGCTGTGGCTCGCCGCTTGTGGCCTGCTGCTCCTGCCGCTTGTGGCCTGCTCATGCTGCTGCTGCTTCCTGCTTGCTTGTGGCCTACTGCTGCTGCTGCTTGCTTGTGGCCTGCTTGTGGCCTAATCTTGCTCTTCTTGCTGCTGCTCCGCTTATGGCCTATTGTTCTTCTTGCTTGTGGTTTCTGAATTTTGGTACTGTATGCTGAATTTCTTCTTGTGGTTTCTTTGCTGGTTTGTCTTGGAAATTCTAGATGGTGGTTGTTGCTGTTGTTGGCTTCCTACATATAATAAATTTAGCAATTTGATTTTTGTAATTTCGTTTGACATTGACACATGTATTTTGAATGATTTTATGATATTATATTAACTCGACCCAATTACCAAACTTTGTTCTTCACTCAAACAAGTTACGATCTTAATTATATGTTGTGGAAAAATTAAAATATAGTATTTTACGTAAGCATTTGCATTATACAAAGCAATTGAAAAATTAATAAGAAGACATTCTATAATATGCACTAAGAAACTAGCAGTTAAAAAGTGACTCTTATAATCTCATCAATAGTTAAAACACTATGACATGATCCAAAATTACATCAAAAATAATTTAATTGAGAATGTAATTTATTTTTTTATTAAATTATTATTAAATGTAAGTAATTTTATAAATTACCATATTGAAATGATTTTGTAGATATAGAAAAATAATTGAATTTTAGTAATTTTGTTGAGTTTAGTCGTCAAAATAAGTTGGTTTGAAAAATTGTGTAAAATTAGGTAGATTTTATTTTCAGATCAATTAGAATTCGAGTTGAACCAGGTATTTATTGGGCCTAATTGAGTTTTGGGTTAATATCTAGTTTAGTTCGATCGGGTTCGGGTTTGAATGCAGGTCTGTGTGGTCAGGTCAGAATATAATCTAGCCGGGTGCCGGTCAGGTCTGGGTAATCCCAGGTCAGGTTTTGGTCAGGTCTGGAGACTGACCCTCATGATAGGTCGAACCAGGTTCAAGTCAGGTCAGTATCAGGTTGACCCAGCGGTCAGGTCTGTTTCTGACACCTCTATCCAGGATCTGTTGTCTTGTATGTTTCAAACTTATGACAAACCTAAAAGTAGCATTGCCAATATGAAATTAAGGGCAAACACATGTCATTAAAATATGTGAGTTAAAAAGAGTCACATATGAAAGGTCATTGTGCAAGGGACAAAGGACTAGTAAAAGGTCTAAGAACTCCATTTAACAGCAACAAAGCCACCAAATCTGTAATACCCCATATTTTTTAGTATTTATTTAAATAATTAAATATTTATTTTTTAAAATAAATATTTTAAGCAAAGGGTATTTTAGTAATTTCACTCGTTTAAAATTATTTTGGTTGGAATATGGCGCCAAAGTTGGATTTGCTAAACTTTTAGATTTAAATTCTAATCACAATTTTTATTTAATAAGTTTTAAACATTTTATTATTGATGATGGAGATTCAAAAAAAAAATTATTATGCTTGATATTGGCCGGCCACCCTGATTAGGGGGTGGGCGTTTTGATTTTTCTAAAATTTCCAAATTTATGGTGGAAGTTACAAATCTCGGGATTAATCTCCTGATTTATCATGAAGGTTACAAAAATATTTAATTTTGAAACTTAAGTATTCTCTATTCTACCCCTATAAATACCCCAAACCTCAAGCCATATTTTTCCATAATAAACATTGAAGAACCCAAGATCTTTTACTTCAAGGTTCATCCTTCTCTTCTTAATCTAATTTAGTTTTGTATTCTTTATTCAAGTTCCAAATTTATTTGGTTTAAGTAAAAGATTTTCATGTTTCTTACTCAAAAATATTATACTCATGATAGGTTATGTAGTAATTCATGTTTAAATTCGCGTTTAAATTCATGTGATAATTTACTTATTAGATTTTTATATTATCGATTGGTTAGGAGCACGCCCAAGCATAAGACTAAGTGAAGATACTAATGTACCCTTTGTGCTAGACCAATGTACATTATGGAGCTAGATCTTTCGAAATGTGGATGGTTAAATTGATTCAGAAATTTAGTTTAAAATGGTTACAAAATTTTTATTGTTCACTTTTGGAAATGAAAAGAAGGAATGAATTTATTAATCATATTATATGAACGTTTTGTGATCCTTTTTGGAAATTTAAATTATTATTACAAGGAATGGTTTGAATGATTTTTATGAACTTTAGATGTTCAAAAAGTTGTTTATGAGAAAATGAGATTTTTCATAACTTACAAGTCATATTATTATTATTATTATTATTATTATTATTATTATTATTATTATTATTATTATTATTATTATTATTATTATTATTATTATTATTATTATTATTATTATTTTTATTATTATTTTTATTATTATTATTATTATTATTATTATCGCTTGATTAACGTCAAGAAGGGTTTATGCTTCAAAGTCCACTGGTTGGCAATTATTGTTATCCCTTGATATAGATCCGTGATGGGATGACTAGCTTGGGGGGTGTACACACTTAGGTAAAGGAAGGAGAGATAAGAAGATGAATTCTTTTCAAGATTATTTTAATCCATGTTATTTCACTAGTGGAAAAAAGCCCATCGGATCCGGTCAAAACCTAGCTTACAGATCCGGTTTTAGTCTGAAACGGGTGGGCCCGGAGCAGCCAAGAGTGATAAACTTATCTGGTAAAAAACTGGATCAGTTTATCACTAACTGCTCCTTGCAAGAAATCCGGATCAGTTAACTTGATCAACTGATCCGGTTTTGCATTTTTTTGTTCTTAATTGATACTCCCTCCGTTTCATTTTAATCTACACACTTTGACATTTTACACTATTCACAAATTTCACTTTGACCATCATTTGTGATTTATACGCTGATGAAAATATAGTCATGTGGGATCTTGTTAGATTAATCATAACATGTATTTTATTAATATGTACTTTTTATAATTTTTACAAATACAAAACTAAATATATATGTCCTCAAAGTTTTGCATTGGCATGCGTGAAAAGTGTAAGTGTGTAGATTAAAATGAAACGGAGGGAGTACAAAACAATTGTGGTGGGAAAAAAGTATCAATACTCATTTTATTGATGCAGAAATCTCATTTTATTGAGGCATAAATAATTACATACACATAAAAATTGTTACCATTTCTAATATTCAACATCAAACTAAAACATGGTAGATATTCCTACTAAAAAAATAAGAAGGGTTGTTTCCAGCTAGCTCTTGGCAGTGCCATTGAGCAGATGGACACCATCTCTTCTTTGAGGTTGTGCTGCATGCTGTTGCTGTTGTTGCTGTTGCCGATGTTTTAATGCTCTTGTTGTTGTTGTTGCTGATGTTGTTGTGGCTGTTGTTTCTGTTGTTGTGCATGCCTTTGCAATAGAACTACAGTGCTCAACACTGAACAATATTTGCACATAAAACATCACCAAAAGGGGGTGGAAAAGTATAACATCAAAATTTGCACATTATAAGAGGCTTCCAATTCCACTTCCTTTAAAATCCTCTTTCTATACGTGCTAGAACCAATTGACAAAAGATGAAAGAAAATAATAGACATCATTCATGATACTTGCGAGATTGGCTCAGACCAAGCGATTAATTTAATTTGTAAGACTTATAGTATCAACTATCAAATAGGTTTTAGAAGAAGAGACTACAAAACTGAAAGACTACGGAACTACAAAGAAACAGAGAAAAAGAGAAAAACTTGGGAACTTTGAGAGTATTGAACAAGAACAACAAAAGTTTAATATACGATAACCCACAAAATAGGTGAACTGTAATATACGATAATCCATAGAATAATGTGCATGTGCCTCTTCAAAGACAGGAAACTTACTTCCTTTTAAGACTATTTTCAGCCTGAACAATAGCAGCGCCGATTGTTGTAGAAGGTAAACGTCCCACTTTATAAGACTTAGATACTGCGTGCCGAAAACATCCCAGAGCATACCCAACATCATTAGAGTAATATCTTAATTGGAACTGCAGACTGTTGTTCTTAGGATAATTTAATCAAATTTGAATCCTGGACCACATATATCTACTTTCAAATTTCAATATAGGCCGGGGGTGTACATGTTCAAGGCAATTATGTTCAAATTGCATGCTTAGTTATACATCAAAGACAAGAATCTAGAACATCCAACGAGAATGAAACCCAAACAAAGGCAACCAAAACATGATTCTGAGTTTCTGACCACTATATATTCATAATTATATAGCAAAGGAATTAAGAAAGTTCAAATTGCAGGCTTAGTTCACCCAGGCCTCTTCGTCGACGACAATTTCGCAGCAGGACTATTCAAATTGGACATCATAATATGAAAACCAACAACATTACTATTAATATATACTACTATTATTTGTTAGGGTTTTTTGTCAGAAAGGACCTAATAAAATACAAGTTTTGTAGGGAAGGACCTAATAAATTTTTTTTGTCTAAAGGGACCTATTAAAATACTTCCGATTGTTAAAAGGAACCAGTTTATGAATTTCAGGCCAAAATTATCATGTTTTGTTTTTGGGTGCCTTAGGTTTGTTGTTGTAACTGCCACTTTAGTATAGTTGGTGTTTAGTGTAGTCAAGATGCAGGTGTTTAGTGTAGTTGTTGTAAGTGGTAGCTTAGAGGTACCACAATTGTTGTTTTAACTTCTTTTGGATTAGCAATGGCGAAACTTACATATATGTATAACAATTCCACTTGTTGATCTTTCATTGATAATACATTTGAACAACAACAAAAAAGTATTCATGCGCATAGTTTTTGGCTCAAATATATTTCATAGATTGCAATAGAAGGGGTTACAATTTCATTCATTACATACAGATTACAAAATGAGTTGTCACAACTTGGTTTTTTCAAACATAAGGCACCCAAAAACAAAACATTGTAATTTTAGCCTGAAATTCATAAACTGGTTCCTTTCAACAATCGAAAGTATTTTAATAGGTCCTTTTAGACAAAAAAAAAATTATTAAGTCATTCCCTACAAAACTTGTATTTTATTAGGTCCTTTCTGACAAAAAACCCTATTTGTTATTATTATAACTACCACTGCTACCTGCATCTTAGAAGAAGAGAGTGACCAAGAAGATTGTGCTAAACCAGAAGATACTCTCAAGAAAATAGCAAAAGCAAAAGTGAAAAAAAAATTAATACAAAGAAGACGAGGAATGAAACAGATTTCTTTTGTTTTAAGATAAGCAATATTTTCTCTAGTTGAAGTGAAAATTGAGGTTGAATTTTCACAATCTTCAATTACTGGTTTCTTTATTTTCTTTAGGAATTTCTATATTCTGGAAATATCAATAGTGAAAATTAGGAGTCCACTAATTTGCCACAGGCTGCTGATTCTCTGGATAGGAAGATGAGTTCACGGGATGTTTCTACTTTCTAGCATTATCACTAGTAATTCTTTTAACATTACATGTGAAAATCTGTAACAGATGAATATCCTTATTCATTTGCCTCCTATATTTGGAATTTTAGGGTAAAAAATTTGGTTAAAGCCTTTATGCAGACATCTTTTTTTACGGGAAGAAAATATATCATTAATAATAAGCCAAACGGCACATACAATGATAATTAAGATCTGAAAAATACAGATTTAGCAAATTGCAACAATTTTCACAATGGAACCAATTAATTTTAAGCATACTCGTGCACAGCTCCAACTCCACCGCTTTAAGCTTGACGCGAGCAGTGTACTTCGATGTCTTTGCATCTTTTCAAGTAGAGACCTTCACAATCTGATTCTGCGATATAATTTTTTCCAATGACGAATTGCTGAAAAAACCTAAACCCTTATGGATCCAGACCATCTTCCAAATTAATGACACCATGAAAACAAGAAAACTCATACAAAGATGAGAAACAATCACCAAAAATGGGGACAAAAACTCTCACAGATGGAGAGAACTGAACAGAAGATAATAACACTAAAAAACACTAAAATCTAAGGAAAAGGGTCAGAAATAGTCTAATTTCTAAAGAAATTAGACTATTTCCTGCTAAGGATGCCAAGAAAATTAAAAACCCTAGAAAGAGAATGGAAGAGGGAGAGGGAGAGGGAGAGGGAGAGAGGAGAGCAAACAGCAATTTCTATCTTAAATAACGTATTTGTCAAAAGTTATTGCCTTTATGCAGACATATTGTTTGTAGTCAGCACTAATCATAATCTGCAAATTCGACAAAGTAATAAGTGTCTTCACTGATAAACTATACACTGATAAACAATCATTCAAGACAAAGGCGGCAATACGCTCTCTTAAGAAAACAAATTATCAACTCACAGGTCGAAGTGCTACCTACTAGTCAACAAATATTGATCGAGTAATCAGAGATAATTGGTATACACACAGTGGCGGATCCAGAAATTTGTAAATGGTGGGTCACTACTAACTACTGATCATGTAATTGTCCAATCCATGAATTTAAAAAAAAAAAATACTTCAAATAAAATCATTTCATGACTAATAATAGTTCATATTACAATAAAATAGTACCTCAAAATTGTTACAATTGTTCTCGACGAGTTTTCATGTTTTGATATTGAATTACAATATCATCCATGCTAACCTTAAACACAAATCTTTCTATATAAGTAATCAAACAATCATTTAACATTTGATCTCCCATGTTATTACGCAATTTATCTTTCACTTGTGTCATGGCAGAAAATCGGTATTAAAACATGAAAGCTCGTCGAGAACAATTAACAATTTTTAACAACAATAAATTAACAACGATAGGTCAATAATATAACAACAATAAATTTACAACAATAATATAAGTTATACCAGCAAATTTACAAGTGTATAGTATACCAACAAACTTACTCTCTCGGAATCACATATAATTTAATATTAAACGGCAAAATTTTGTAATTTGGTGTGATTAAATTACACATGTTGTATACAATCTTTTGTGTAATAATAAAAACCGTAAAATGATGCTCACCTACTCTACCCATTGCTATATGTTTGGTTCCAAGGAAGCAATTACCAACAATAATATACATTTAACAACAATAAATTTAGGCATTTAGCCATCAGAATCGGGCATCACCAGCAACTAAGCAAGCAAGCGACAAAGAGCTGGAAGAAAAGCACCGAACACTGAACACCAAGGCCCGGAGCACCAAACACCGAGGCGGCAGTCGACAGAGCTCCAAACACTGCAGCAAGTTTCACGACTCGCGGCAGAGGCGGCAGAGCACCAAACAGTAGGGAAGGAAGGAGCGGTTTCAGGCGACAGCCAAAGTGCCAAACACCGTGAGTCCATGAGCGAGTCCGAGTAGAGAAGTTTGAGGATGATGAGAGAAGAAGTTAGAGGATGAGAGGAAGAAGAAGACTGAAAATTTTTTTTTTCTGTGGGAATGGTTGTAATACCCCGATTTTTAAGAGCGTTTTAATTAGCATTAATTGTAATTATAAAGTTAATTATGTTTTGTAAATCCCTATTTTATTTGAGTTTGGAATATTTGTAGTATTTGAAATATATTTTGTTTTATGAAATTATTATTAATTTGGATTTTAAATAACCAAAGTCGGTTTTCCTTCCTTCCATTTATATTTGTCGGTTTAAGTTGGGAAACAAAACCCTCCAAATCCTCTCTATATCTCTGTCATTTTCTCTCACCCAAAGAAAACCCAAACCCCCTTATATTTTTCTTTCTCTCTCTCGTGAAAAAGCCCCAAACCCCATTTCTCTCACCCCATTTCTCTCTCCTCCCCGTGAACCCCTCTCTTTCGTTCCCCTTCGCCTGTCGCCTTACCGGCGTTCCTGAAGCTCGCCGGAGCTGCGTCCGCGGCTAAGCCAACTCCCCTGCTCGCGATTTCTCTCTCCTCTTCGTGGTGGTGGTGTTCTTCCTCCTCTGATCGCATCTCTTTCTCTCTAGTGCCCTGCTCGATGCTCCTCCGACGAACGGCCGCCGGAATCATGCCGCTGGCGTTGAGCTGCTGCTGCCCAGCCTCGCCTGATCACCCCACAGCTCGCCGGAGCTCGGCTCCACCCCCCTGTTTTGTTCGTCCCTGCTCAGTAGAGCAGAGGTACTACACCCTCCTCTTCTTCTCTCTTATTCTTTCCATATCAAAAGTTAACATTGAAGTTATGAACTCTGAAATTTGGGTACTACACCCTCTCTTCTTCTCCTCATATTAAAAGCTAATACTGAAGTTATGGAATGTGAAATTTAGTACTAATTGTTGATGTTTTGATTGATTGAGTTGTTGTGAGTATTACAACTATGTTGAATGTTTGGTAATACTTGAATTAATCTCTGAAACTTGGCTGATTTTAATCATTAAGGAAATTGGAGTTGAGTGATGAAATGGATTAAGTTGATGAATTTAGTAGGTGAACTCTAATGACAGTAGAGATTATTATGTTATTCTCCTATTAAACTTATATTTCCGAAATATGACGTTATGGTGGCCTCAAACTAAACTATTTATGGAAGTTAGATTAACTTATGGTATGTTATGTTTCTTGAAATGATCTAAAAGTACGAAAAAGATGACTTTTGTTCTTACGAATGACGAGTTATGAAATGCTTGCTATGATGTATGTTCGTGTATTCTGAATATGCCAAAATATACCTTTTAATTCTGAAACATCTCAAACGTATAAATGGCTCTTAAACGATATGAAGTATGAAAAGACTGTTATGCTTCTATTATATTTCTGTAAGTGAGTTGAAACTACGAAAGTATTATGATGACAAATCTGCTGTGTATTCTATAAAGTACTTAAAGTTATGAGTAATGTTTACAGATTCTTGACTATGCTAAAGTATACGTTATGATTATTCTGAAACGATATGAAAGTATAGGAAGTATGACCTGATATGAAAAAGTTGCTATTTAAATGATATTTATCAAATGATTTGAGGCTATGTGGTATGATGATCATGATGTTATGAAAATACTATTGTGATTGCTTTTCCTGATTATGATTATGATTATGATGACGTAATATAATTATGGTATTTCGCACTATGTTGTTGATGTGTGGATTGTGGGATATGAGAGGTTTATGAATATGATGATTCTCGATGAAATGAAATGACTTTGATGTTTATGAAAATATGAGTATGATAACGCTATGATGTTAATGATATTTCATGATTATGATTACACTGATGTAATGTAATTATGATATGTAAAAGGAACGAAACATGATAAAGTAAAGTGAAAGATGGTTCTTGGCAAGTAATTTGGGCACCGAAAGTGTCACCTTTGTTGTGGCCGCCTTTCTGAAGTAATTTGGGCACCGAAAGTGTCACCTATGTTGTGGCCGCCTTTCTGTTAAAAATGTGGGCAACGAAAGTGTCACCTATGTTGTGGCCGCCTTTCTGTAAAGTTATGGGGAGACGTCCCTTCTTGATGTACTTGCCAAGTTACCAAAATGAATAAGTAAAATGAAAAGGTAATGATGAATCATATGATATGATATGAAGTTATGAACCGATAAGATATGTTATGAAATGATTTATGTTGTTCTTTCCTCTATTAAATGCATGCTCTTCCAAGTTACCAAAAAGGATTAAGTAAATGAAAAGATAATGATGAAGCTTATGATATGATACGAACCGATAAGATATGTTATGAACTAATCTATGTTGTTCTTTCCTTATTAAATGCATGTTCTTTCTTGATTTATAATGCTTGGATGTTGGCCAAGTTACCAATCTGACTTAAGTAAGAAGGAAAGATATGATGAAACTTATGATATGATACGAGATATTTGTTGTGTAGATGATTTTATGATTTTACTAATCATGTTATTGATGTTTGGGTTAGGAATGTTTTACGAATATGATGATTAGTGATGTTTATGAACGAATGCTATGACATAACTATGTTATTAAGAAAGTATGATCATTACTAGTTAAGTAAATGAATGACGATGATGATTTATGATATCCTGTATGACTTAAAGTATATGTTTATGAATGTTTATTGTCTAATGATATGAAAGTATGCCTTCTACTTGGATATGAGAGAACTATGATGATGTTACGACTCTGTTATGATATCGGTGAGAACTTATAAGTCATGAAAGATGATGAATAAAGTGATTGTTGTTATGTTATGGTGATGTTGTGATGAATGATGTGAACGTATTGATTACGTGAGAGTCGTAGACACCAAAGCATGTTTTAAGAATGATTTATGGGCTAGTACTCAGCGTTGTGTGCTGATGTGTATGTCAATGTTTTGTTTTGTCACTACTGTGGCCTGTCACTTGGTGGGTGGCAGTGTTACAATAGTTTCAGGTTGAAGTTATGGAGCATCTTTTCCAAGATAGAAGCAGTTAGGTACTAAGAGCTAATCTATGATTGTTTTACGTTCCTTTTGAGGCGAGGACGTTCCATTTTGTAATATATAATAAGTAATGATTTAGTTCCATTTTCTAGTTCTGGTTGAGCAATAGTGCTCCTGATTCTCTTTAGCTGCTACTCCGCGAGAGCGTTGAGTTATGGATTTGGGAATATGTTATTGTATCAGGTTTTCAAACATTTTCCCATTTTGGGTTGTCCAATTTACAAAGGAAACTCTGCCGAAATTTCTAGAAAATAGTATTATATTATTAAAGTGTTTCTGTAAAGAGGGGAAAATGTAAGTAATGTCCCTGTAAGTTAATGTTAAATGTCGCCTTGTATTTTCCCCTAGTGGAAAGTACGGCGGTAACGCGCCGACTAAGCTAAGTCTTCCGCTGCTAATCCTGATTAATTAGCTTAATAAGGATGTATGGAAGTCGGGGCGTTACAATGGTGGGTCACGTGACCCACCTGTTCTCTTCGGCATAAAACTACTGAACTGAACTGAACTGAAGTGAATTGAACCGAACTCGAATTGAACCGAACTGAACCGAACCGAATTAAATTATAACTAATTAATAGTAATGATTATCATTTAGGAACTGAACTGAATTGAACTGAACTGAACTGAACTGAATTGAATTGAACTGAATTGAACTGAACTGAACTGAAAATAAGCTGGGGAGAACAGGCCCTAATCCGCCATTGTATACACAATGTCATGGAATAGTATTTCATTCATGATTTTTTACACTTATATAAAAACCTATCAAAAGTGACCTGAAATCCTAACCTTACTATTTGTTGATTGTGCTGTATAAAACATGTTAATTTCATTATGCTTACATGTATATGTTTACAGTTATCCACTGACATGTAGAGGTAATTTTGCTCAATTGTACCACATAAGAAACATGTAAACCCCGCCGCCCTAAACAAAGGAAGAAACACATGACAAATCTCATCTCAAGTTTGAAGACTGTACGGTATAAAACATATACTAAAAGTCACTCATAATTGGGTAAAGTCACCCTATTAATGTGTAAATGTCACCCTATCAATAGGATTCCTTGCAAACCTTTTCAGGCTAAGAAAGGCTTAAGATAGGGAGATCATATGTCTCCCTTCTTATTTGCCTTGGGTATGGAGTATCTATCTAGGTGCTTGGGCAAGTTAAAGTCCACAAGTGGGTTTCATTTTCATCTTAGGTGTGCCGATTGAACATTACTCATTTAATGTTTCTTCGACGATCTGTTACTCTTTGCTAGAGCAGATCAGTCATCACTGCAGCTTATGTTTGAAGATTTTAACAAAACTTCTAATGCCTTTGGTCTTGATGCTAATCTGGATAAAAGCAATATCTACATAGTTGGGGTTAATACTGATCAAAGAGATTTATTACGGGCGATTGTGAGTATCCCCGTGGGTTCATTCCTTTTAGGTACTTGGGTGTTCCACTTACCACTAGGAAACTCTTCTACCATAGTGGCTAAAGTCAGGACCTCGTGTGTGAAAAAACTTTCATATGCTGTTAGATTACAGCTTGTCAACACTATTCTTCATGGCTTTCAATTGTACTGGAGTCAGATCTTTATTATGCCCAAGAAAGTTATGAAAGAAATTCAGAAAATCTGTAGGACTTTCTTGTGGACTGGATGTGGTGATTTCTCTAGGAAGGTTCCTATTGCTTGGGAAACTTTATGCCTTCCCAAAGTTTGTGGTGGGTGGAATATAAAGAACCTGGCTATTTGGAACAAAGCAGTAGTAGCAAAGCACTTCTGGGTTATCTCTAAGAAGCAAGATAAGTTATGGATTAAATGGATTCACATTTACTATATCAAGCATCATAGTATCAAACATCATAGTATCAAGCATCATAGTATTCCCAATAGACTCTTTTCGTCTATGAAGAAGATTCTGGCTAGCAGGCTGTTGTTCATTGAGAATCAAGACACTCTCAATGCTTCTAAGTTCTCAATTAAGATGCTTTATCTCAAGTTGTAAGGTGATCACCCTAGAGTGAGATGGAAGAGGATTATCTGCAATAACAGGGCCAGTCCTAAAGCCTTGTTCATTACTTGGTTAGCCCTGCAAGGAAGATTGACTACCAAGGTAAGACTTCAAGCTTGGGGGGTTATGAATGAGAGTGATTGTGTGCTGTGCAACAATGCTAGTGAGACAATCTCACATTTGTTCTTTGACTGTCCAATAAGCCACAAAATATGGTCAATCTGTCAGTAGCAAGTGGGAATTATTGGGCAGATCAGGGGTTTTGATGATGAAGTGCAGTTTGTTACTCACAAATGTAGAAGTAAGAGTCCTCAGAGTCATCTTTACTGTGCATTCTTTGCTGAAGCTATATACGAGATATGTATTCACAGGAACTCTGTAGTTCATGGTAGCACTTCTTTTGATATTTTAGCCATCTATAAGCAAATTCTGTTTAAAGTTGCTAGTAGAATGCCTGAACTCAGAAATCTTCTTGTAATCTGAGGTTCTTGTGTTTGTAGCTTGTTGTTGGTTCCCTGAGTATGTTCAGGGTTTGCTTTTGACTGGTTTGTGGGGTTTCTTCCTCTCAAACCATTCCTAGAAGGTGGGGGGAGGGAGTTACTCTGTTACCTGTCATTTGGAGTTGTTTTTGGTTGTTTCAATCTCTTTTTTTTTTGTTATCAATAAAAACTTTGAATTGCCAAAACAAAAGTTAATTTAGTGCCAATCACAGTTAACATGATGCCAATTTAAGTTACCAATATGAATAAGTAAATGTCTCCTTTAAATTGTGTAAAAGTCACACCAATATACATCTTAATACACCTAATCCACACTAAGTCCTAAGCCTCTTGATTATGCAATGATGTCATCCTCAACTTTTCTCCATCTACACAAATCAACAGATTATGCATAGCAACAAGGCAAGATCAACATTTTTGAGAAACATCCTTATTGGAAAATCGAGGAAAAAAGCTGAAGAACTCTTTATGATTGTAAGAGTAACACAAGATAATATGACATCTCCTCTTTTACCATGATTTTAGCGACATCCTTGTCAGAGCTATCACAGTATGGGTAAGCTACTGTATAGTGTGTGTGTAATGGCTCTTGCTATTCAAAAAAGCTATCATTATCCATCCTTAAGCTTGTTATAACTTATAACGTTACCCTTCAGTCAGTATAATAGTGGACACCTTCTGCCAACATAAAATTGTAACACCCCCGCCAAGCCGAGCCCTTTTTCATTTAATAAAACTCGAGATGTGGGAAAATCCACGAAGGTTCGACCCAACGGGCGTGTTACCGCCGCACTTATCTCCTTGGAAATAAATGCAAGGCTACATTAATCATTAACTTACATGGACATTTAGTTTGATTTGACACTTTTGAAAGAAACAATTTATTAACAAACTAATATTTTCTGAAAATTTCGGCAGAGTCTTCTTTGTAAATTGGACAACCCAAAATGGGAAAATGTTTGAAAAACCTGTTACAAATAAAATATACCAAATCCCAAAACTCAACGCTTTCGCGGAGTACCAGCTAAAGAGAATCGAGAGCACTATTGCTCAACCGAACTAGAAATGAAACTAAATCAATTAATTATTTAACTATTACAAAGTGGAACGTCTTCGCCTCAAAGGAAACATAAAACAATCATAGATGTACCCTTAGCACGTAACTGCTTCTATCTTGGAACAGATGCTCCAGGACTTCAACCTGAAACTATTGTAACTCTGCCACCCACCAAGTGACAGGCCACAGTAGTGACAAAACAAAACATTGACATACACATCAGCACAACGCTGAGTACTAACCCATAAAATATTCTTAAAACATGCTTTGGTGTCTACGACTCTCACGTAATCAACATACATGTTCACATCATTCATAACCATATCACAACATAGCAATATTCACATAATCCATACGTTCACATGTAGATATATATACAATGATTAATTACATAATTAATCTTAATTAATCTAGTTATTTAAGGAGAGGAAAGAGAACGCCAGTAAGCCGGGGTCAATCCCCTGTAACCACTTACTTCAACATTGTAGGCCGGGGTCAATCCCCTGTAACCACCTACGGATAACACAATGGCCATAATAACAGAGTCCCTAGTGTGCACACCCCTTCTACTTGGATCACAACAAGATAGAAGGAAGACAGTAACAGAATAATCAGCATAGTAACCAGAGAACCTGTAGGGGCCGCTGAACCACTCATACAGGGCAACCTGTTCATCATTTCCCTCCGATATTTCACTTTACGTGATTAACATCTTTTAATTCACGTCATCACATAAATCACGTATACAATTACGTTATCATTGTTCAATCCAGTGTGAACATATTTCATTCATCATAATCTCAATCCAATCATAGTGGTTTCATTAACTCATTTCATAAATACAACCGTCACTTGAGTTCATTTATCACTTGTCATTCATAAGAACAAGATTCATCTTTTCACATTTTTCGATTACTTAAGAAAACATAAGCATACTTAAGCACAACATACTGATTACCTTCTTGTCTGAAAAATCACTTTAACATAATTATAAGACTTCTTTAACAAGGTCACTACTTACACCCTATCATTTGGTTAACCCATGTGTGAGAATACTTTAATTAGAAACTTATAATAATTCGCTCTTAAGAGTCCAACCAGATCATTATATAGACTAGAACATCTCTACACCACATACTAACTATTCCATTTCTTAAGTTCACAACCAACTCCAACTTCTTGAACAATAATGACAGGGTGATTAGTCGTAGTTCTCTCACAAGGCTACATACACAACCATCATGAATTAAACATAATTACTTTTACCAGATTACTGACATCCTTCAATTAAAAATAATTAAATGAAATCTCTCAAGTTAATTCTAATAAGTTGCACAACATTAATTTAAAGAACTCCTCATCAGGTTCCATATGGACACAACATAACATGAATCATTCCATGACAGAGGATCTCATGCTAATTAAACTAACCTCGTCAGCATTGATACTATATGAGAGTACGGTTCATGCAACATCCCGCACTAATGACCATAATGTATCGATATATGACCAAATTTTGCTTACATGATGCTTACAATCAAATCTAAATTACGGTCATAAAGTTCACATAAAAATTCACCCATTAATCGAAGAAAGCTTCAAATCATTCATCCTTTATCAATTCTACTCACCAGCTAGAATTCAGATTTTCATACATTTCTTTGCAACCTATATGAATTGCAACTCAATCAACAACACACAAATTCTATAAACCGAATCCATACTCAATAATTCATTTGATAACCATATTTTGAATATAAATCAGAGTAATCTAGTTGACAGAAGGATTGGAAAAAGTGGTAGTACTTGCAATAACTCATGAATTCAAAGCATCAACAACTAATAACCAAACTTCAGAATTTATAATTTCACAAATTAAAAAATGACTTTTAATTTGAGGGAAACAAGAGGAGGAGAAGAGAGGTGTAGTACCTCTGCTCTACTGAGCAGGGACGAACACAGGGGAGGGAACGGAGCTCCGGCAGCGGCGGAGGAACACCGGCAAGACAACGAGTAGCAAAGAACGACGACAACGATAAACAACAAAGAAACAACGACAAACAACAACAACAATGACAAGAAGCACGAGCGGCCGCGCGACGGGGGAACAGACGCAGCTCCGCGAGGCTGAAGGGGGGCGACACCGCAGGCGAGAGAGAGAAGGAGGGAGATTGGGTGAGGGATTTTGGGGATTTTGGGTTTCACGGGAAGAGAGGAGAGATAGAGAAATTTTGTGATTTTTGTTGTTGTTGTGAGATTTCAAAGCTTAATTTACTGAGCATTTATAGAAAGAAAAAACTTGAAGACATTAATGGAGGTAGTAGATGATGGATGGTTGGTTCAAATAGGGGAGCTTAGAGTAGGGAGTAAAGAGGGAGTAGAGGGAGATGGTGGTTGGTCGGTTTGGAGAAGCTGAACACCAGCTTTTTTCATTCCTCTTTCTTTCTTATTTTCTTTGAATGTTAAAATGTCAAACTTTGCTATTTTCAAGTGTTCTAACTTTGACTTTTATCTAACTATTAAAGTCATAAACTATATTGTAAATAAAATCATTTATCATAATAAATATCAATAAAGCAATTATACTTATTTTAAATAACCTTCATCAGAATAATTTTGAAAAATTTTAGGACGTAATTATAATAATAAACATAATTAGTAGCTAATAAAACGAGATTAAAATTCGGGGTATTACATCCTATCACCCTTATAAAAAGTTTCGTCCTCGAAACTTGCAATAAGTTAATCGAGGAAACAAAAATCAAATTCATTTAGACAAAACCCAGATGTCAAGCTTTCATGGCTTCGTTAGATATCCAGCCTCCATTCTGCCATCAGCTTTTGTATCTCTACTTCAACTCGACTCGCGAAATCGAGGAGCAAAGAAAACAAAAGGGGCAAACTTGTTGGCAATGAATTCCAACTAACTCATTGAGTGATATCTCGTTTGAAATTCAATTGGTTTCTCAAATCATATAAGTTTTCTAAAATACATACTTTGAATAAATACATATAATAAATAAATACAAGTCAATGCACGATACATCACACATAAACTAGTAATTAACATAGAAAATCACAAACGCCACATCTTTACATAAACAGGTTCACATTGCACACGCAAAAGCGCAAACGCTCAAACGGCTTGGTTCGTTTATACCTAACTTTTTAGCCAATCCATTAAACCTATTTAGAACCTTTACGCCATGATATGGAGATCATAGCATACCTGAATCTAACCTTAGCTCTGATACCATTCTGTAACACCCCCGCCAAGCCGAGCCCTTTTTCATTTAATAAAACTCGAGATGTGGGAAAATCCACGAAGGTTCGACCCAACGGGCGTGTTACCGCCGCACTTATCTCCTTGGAAATAAATGCAAGGCTACATTAATCATTAACTTACATGGACATTTAGTTTGATTTGACACTTTTGAAAGAAACAATTTATTAACAAACTAATATTTTCTGAAAATTTCGGCAGAGTCTTCTTTGTAAATTGGACAACCCAAAATGGGAAAATGTTTGAAAAACCTGTTACAAATAAAATATACCAAATCCCAAAACTCAACGCTTTCGCGGAGTACCAGCTAAAGAGAATCAGGAGCACTATTGCTCAACCAGAACTAGAAATGAAACTAAATCAATTAATTATTTAACTATTACAAAGTGGAACGTCTTCGCCTCAAAGGAAACATAAAACAATCATAGATGTACCCTTAGCACGTAACTGCTTCTATCTTGGAACAGATGCTCCAGGACTTCAACCTGAAACTATTGTAACTCTGCCACCCACCAAGTGACAGGCCACAGTAGTGACAAAACAAAACATTGACATACACATCAGCACAACGCTGAGTACTAACCCATAAAATATTCTTAAAACATGCTTTGGTGTCTACGACTCTCACGTAATCAACATACATGTTCACATCATTCATAACCATATCACAACATAGCAATATTCACATAATCCATACGTTCACATGTAGATATATATACAATGATTAATTACATAATTAATCTTAATTAATCTAGTTATTTAAGGAGAGGAAAGAGAACGCCAGTAAGCCGGGGTCAATCCCCTGTAACCACTTACTTCAACATTGTAGGCCGGGGTCAATCCCCTGTAACCACCTACGGATAACACAATGGCCATAATAACAGAGTCCCTAGTGTGCACACCCCTTCTACTTGGATCACAACAAGATAGAAGGAAGACAGTAGCAGAATAATCAGCATAGTAACCAGAGAACCTGTAGGGGCCGCTGAACCACTCATACAGGGCAACCTGTTCATCATTTCCCTCCGATATTTCACTTTACGTGATTAACATCTTTTAATTCACGTCATCACATAAATCACGTATACAATTACGTTATCATTGTTCAATCCCGGTGTGAACATATTTCATTCATCATAATCTCAATCCAATCATAGTGGTTTCATTAACTCATTTCATAAATACAACCGTCACTTGAGTTCATTTATCACTTGTCATTCATAAGAACAAGATTCATCTTTTCACATTTTTCGATTACTTAAGAAAACATAAGCATACTTAAGCACAACATACCGATTACCTTCTTGTCTGAAAAATCACTTTAACATAATTATAAGACTTCTTTAACAAGGTCACTACTTACACCCTATCATTTGGTTAACCCATGTGTGAGAATACTTTAATTAGAAACTTATAATAATTCGCTCTTAAGAGTCCAACCAGATCATTATATAGACTAGAACATCTCTACACCACATACTAACTATTCCATTTCTTAAGTTCACAACCAACTCCAACTTCTTGAACAATAATGACAGGGTGATTAGTCGTAGTTCTCTCACAAGGCTACATACACAACCATCATGAATTAAACATAATTACTTTTACCAGATTACGACATCCTTCAATTAAAAATAATTAAATGAAATCTCTCAAGTTAATTCTAATAAGTTGCACAACATTAATTTAAAGAACTCCTCATCAGGTTCCATATGGACACAACATAACATGAATCATTCCATGACAGAGGATCTCATGCTAATTAAACTAACCTCGTCAGCATTGATACTATATGAGAGTACGGTTCATGCAACATCCTGCACTAATGACCATAATGTACTGATATATGACCAAATTTTGCTTACATGATGCTTACAATCAAATCTAAATTACGGTCATAAAGTTCACATAAAAATTCACCCATTAATCGAAGAAAGCTTCAAATCATTCATCCTTTATCAATTCTACTCACCGCCTAGAATTCGATTTTCATACATTTCTTTGCAACCTATATGAATTGCAACTCAATCAACAACACACAAATTCTATAAACCGAATCCATACTCAATAATTCATTTGATAACCATATTTTGAATATAAATCGTAGTAATCTAGTTGTGAAGGATTGGAAAAAGTGGTAGTACTTGCAATAACTCATGAATTCAAAGCATCAACAACTAATAACCAAACTTCAGAATTTATAATTTCACAAATTAAAAAATGACTTTTAATTTGAGGGAAACAAGAGGAGGAGAAGAGAGGTGTAGTACCTCTGCTCTACTGAGCAGGGACGAACACAGGGGAGGGAACGGAGCTCCGGCAGCGGCGGAGGAACACCGGCAGCAACAGTAGCGCAGCAACGACGACAACGATAAACAACAGCAAACAACGACAAACAACAACAACAATGACAAGAAGCGCACGAGCGGCCCGCGCGACCGGGGAACAGACGCAGCTCCGGCGAGCAGAGGGGGGGCGACACCGCAGGCGAGAGAGAGAAGGAGGGAGATTGGGTGAGGGATTTTGGGGATTTTGGGTTTCACGGGAAGAGAGGAGAGATAGAGAAATTTTGTGATTTTTGTTGTTGTTGTGAGATTTCAAAGCTTAATTTACTGAGCATTTATAGAAAGAAAAAACTTGAAGACATTAATGGAGGTAGTAGATGATGGATGGTTGGTTCAAATAGGGGAGCTTAGAGTAGGGAGTAAAGAGGGAGTAGAGGGAGATGGTGGTTGGTCGGTTTGGAGAAGCTGAACACCAGCTTTTTTCATTCCTCTTTCTTTCTTATTTTCTTTGAATGTTAAAATGTCAAACTTTGCTATTTTCAAGTGTTCTAACTTTGACTTTTATCTAACTATTAAAGTCATAAACTATATTGTAAATAAAATCATTTATCATAATAAATATCAATAAAGCAATTATACTTATTTTAAATAACCTTCATCAGAATAATTTTGAAAAATTTTAGGACGTAATTATAATAATAAACATAATTAGTAGCTAATAAAACGAGATTAAAATTCGGGGTATTACAAAAATCATCCCAAAAATTTCCATAATCCCAATTTACAAGATGATGACATTTACCACTCAAAATCATCAGCTATACTTAAAATTTCTATGTTGGTTGTCAGGCCCCAAGAACCCAACTCGTAAGAGGTGAGGCTATCAGGCCTACGACAATTAACCATAAAATTTGTAAATAAAGGCCTCAAACCACATTAAGGGATAGATCCAGAAAATCTACAAAGAAGAAGCAAACAGCAGATAATTCCTTACATCTTGAATTGTTTTGAAGAAAGGCTTCATAACAAGAGAAACCGAGAGACCATTAACAGATCACAAAGATATAAATCAATCATATTCAATTAGTTTCAAAGTTAATTCACATCAAAACAAAATCACATAAATCATTAACACACCAACATACCATTAACAAATCACAAAAATATAACTTTTCCAGTAAAAACCAAAATTAGGGCACTGAAAAAAATCCAAAAGAAACGATAGATAAAATTGATAATGATTGTAGAAAAGAGGAGAGAGAAAAAAGACCTACGTTGAATTAAGATGGACTTCGAATAGGAAGCGGAGGGATTTGCATTGCCACCCAAACAAACAAGCAAGCAGCGACAACCTTCATGTTATCTCATTGAGAGGAAAGATGTAGCGATGAGGAGAGCAAAGAGGGATGGGAGGAACCCTAGGGTGAAAGAAGGAGAAATGCATGAGAGGGTGAGAGGGAGAATGGGCTGAGAGAGGGAGTTTGGGCTGAGGAGAAATGAGAGCAGGGAGAGAAGGGATCGAGATTTCATTTGATTAGATTCTCGAGCCCAACTGATCCGGGTATAAAGCCCAACCGGATTAGTTTAGAGAGAAATGAGAGAATGTGATTGAAAAATGGGCCGCCCAAATATTAGGTGATCTGGTCATGCAAGCCAACCGAATCAATTGACATTAACTGATCCGGTGTAGGAAAAACCGGATCAGCTACTGTGTGTCATCTAAGTTTTTTTCCACTAGTGTTTGGAAATAGTTTGTTCCTAAAAGTTATCGTTGAATTATTAGTGATTAAGTTTTCAAAATGAAAATTCTTACGAAGTAGCAAATGTGTTACTTATCTAGTACATTTTGTACTCAATTTTATATTGACACGTATTTTCCTTTTTCCTATTTGGCTTTTCCTTGTTTACTTTTTGGTAAGTAGTTTTGCATGTGAACTTTGGATGTGCGTAAGAGCATATTAGGGAGGGGATCTTCACCTAGTATAAGATGTTTTATTTATTTTAAGTCTGGGACAAAATTTATTTTTAATAATAGCTATTATTATTATTTTGGTTAAAGTCTTGCGCTGCAAGTTATTTTGTTCGTTAGTAGTTAGTTGCCGAAAGCGTGATAGTCACGTTGTAGCAATACTCCTTAATTAATCAAATATTATTGATCTATTATTTATTTTAAAGTGAGTAATTTGGGGTGTTACAAAAGCAACCACAAAACTACACAAAGCATCAACCAAACACAAAAGCAAACTCGAAAACTGAACATTCCAGAACACTTTACTTAATTCAACATCACGAAATTTTAGAACACAAGAAAGCTAGCTAAGCAGGATGTGTATTTGGATAGTTTTTTTTTTTTTTTTTTGACAATGGGGGAACATCTGGATTGGTTGTCGTATATGTTTCAAATTTACCAAAATAAAACCAAGTGTATATCAAATTCTTAAAAAAAAACCAAAAATGGCACTGCCAGCATGAAATTAAGGGTAAGCACATGTGATTGAAATATGTGAATAAAATGGTTAATTGATAATATAATGTTTGATAAGATGTTTTCATCAATGATTGATAGTATTTATTATAAATATCATATAATTTTTTAATTTAATAAAATTTGACTTTACAATATTTCATTGAAAAAAAATCCTTGACCTCTTTTATTGGGCTTCAAACACATAAAAGTACTTCATTCAAAGAACAGCCCAAAAAGCTCACTCAAACAATCAAGATCTAAAGCCCAATCATAATTGCGAAAACATGGTCCAAACAGTGATCCATTGAAACACCAAAATAAAAATCTAACCTAATTCAGTAGCTGGTGCCATTGAAAAAACCCTAATAAGTTCTCCCACGTTTCATTTTCTCCTTCGAGAGGCTTTTCTATTCGCTGAAGCAGCAGCCGCTCAAACCTCCCTCGCCGCCCTCTCCCTTCTCCTTCTTCAGGTACTTTATCTCTCTTCATTTACCTCTGTTTTACTCTTCATTCCTGATTATTGTCAACTTAATATGGTTTAAATTACCAATTATTAAAAGTTTAGAATTGAATTTTTTAGAGATTTGGGTTTTACTGGGAATTTTCTGCTATGCCGAAAATGAGTTGCTCATCAAAATGTAGAAATTTCAAAATTTTGAGATTTGGGCTTTACTTGGTTGCGCAGAAAATGAATCAATTGCTCATCAAAATGTGGAAATCTTAATTTTTGAGATTGGGGTTTTACTGGGTATTCTTAGTTGCGCAGAAAATGGATTAATTAGTCAATTTTAATTTTTTGGGTTTTGTCGTTGGAGTTTTTCCTTGCTTAAATGTACAAGAGCTAGGATGGTTATGTTTTTAGTTTGTAATTTGTTTTATCTAATATGGTTTCATGAGCCTACTTTTGTTCTCTTTACTTTTTAATTAGTAATACGAGATATGGGTTTTGTTTCTGCTCTTTCCAGATCTTATTATGTGATAAACTTTGAAGGTTCAAATGGTTACCCTTTGGCTTTAATGTTTATTTGTTGTAGTTATCAAGGATAAGAGTATGGTGGAAGTGCTTTGAGCTTGATTGCAATCTTATGAGTTTACTCGGTGCTCTGTGAATTAATATTTCTATGCAGCGTAGTTAGGTTCAATGAGAACATTTATTGTCAATGGAGGGTCTAGCTATAATGTCTTTCTTCGACGACAAGGGAAATGGAAGGGTGGGTTTAGAGTAGAGGAGAAAAGAAAGGGAAGTGAGGGTTAGTGAACAAAGTGTGGCATTCCTTTCTTAGGAAAGGAAAATCTTGTGGACACTTGTGAAAATTATTTGGAACTTGGAACGTTAATATTTTTTTTATCCCTTTACATAGGATATGCTTAGTTCATGACAGCTTTCTAATTGGATATCTAATTATCAAAGTTTTATATTAGATCATAAATGTTGAATGTTGAAATCAGAATTACCATTTTATATAGCTAAAATATGATGGTGGTATTTTGATTTTCCATTTGCAATATTTGTTATTGATTATATAACCGGAAGATGTTATGAACAAACAAACGTACATACCAGTTCGTGAATTATTTCTCCTTAGCCAACAAAGGAAGATGGGAAATCCTGCTTATTTAGGAATGACTAGCAATCAAACACAACTTTAGCTAATGCATGGAGTAGAGTGATTGTAATTGCCACTGATTTTGTAATTTTTGCTAAAAGCCTTCTTGCTGCTATTAGTGTACTGGTTATAGAATGTCATGGGCTTCAGTGCTTGAAATGGTCCAAGGCATTTCTATTTCCAACTGTTCCTAACATTGAAGTTATGCTCTCTATCTGACTGAGATTCATAGCTTCTCTTAAGTCTGTTACAACATATAAGTTCTGTATACTTATGTGCCTTTCTGTTGCAGGTAATTTGTTTTTAAGCTTTAGAAAATGGGTCGTGTCCGTACAAAGACCGTGAAGAAGTCTTCTCGTCAAGTGATTGAGAGGTATTACTCTCGAATGACGTTGGATTTCCACACCAACAAGAAGGTCTTGGAGGAAGTTGCCATCATTCCCTCCAAGCGTTTGCGCAACAAGATTGCTGGGTTTTCCACTCATCTTATGAAGAGAATTCAAAAGGGTCCTGTCCGTGGAATTTCTCTGAAATTGCAAGAGGAAGAGCGTGAGAGGCGTATGGACTTTGTGCCTGCTGAGTCTGCTATCAAGGTTGACTCAATCCCCGTTGACCCAGAGACCATTGACATGCTTGCTGCTCTTGGGATGTCTGAACTTCCTGGAATTGTCAAAGCTGAACCAGAGGTTATGGCACCTGCCCCAGCTTTCGGCCGTGGAGCTGGTGGGCTTGGAAGGAGGTTCTAGGTTTACTATTGAATTTTTCTGTGTTGTGCAAGAACTAGTAGATCGAAAGCTGCCCTTTACCGGGCTCTTTTCTCTGTTTCCTAGATGTTCCCTGTGGATCTTTCGATTTTGTTCTGTAGGACAGAGTGCTGATGTTAGTAAGACTTGCATCAGTATTGCCATACAGTTTTTTGGGTGGATTCTTATGGTTATGTAACTTGTTAATGTTATATCGTTAAGTTGCTCTACGCTCTTGTGTTTGGGTCGTGATGATGTTTGTTATGTTGGTCAAGCACTCAAGCATTCTCCATTCCCATTTCGATATAATTAATGGGTTTATGGAGTGGAGGAATTTAAGACTCTGAATGCCTTGTCGCAATGCTACTCAACACTGATTATTTATTTTGAGAGTTCTTTAAATGGTTGAAATTCTTTACCTCACTTTTGTAGGTTCCTCGATTGGCAGCAAGGAAGCTATTACAATACAATGTGCTATGTTTGCTGCTGTACCTGTTTTCAAGGTATTCTGGTGCATCACATTTTAGGCCGTGTCATGGGCCATTTTTTGGTTTATACCTGTTTTCAAGGGAGAAGCAAGGGATTTTAACTTTTTAGTTCCTTCTGTTGGCCATAGTCATGGAGGTTTCATCTTACTCATCTAGTGTTTTTTCCATTGGACTCCCAACTTTTATCAATGGCAAAACTCAAGATGAATCCAGATTGCTTGGAAACAACCAACAATTTCAAATAAATCACTAAACCCAAAGCATCATTGTTGTTATTCTATCTCAAGGAAGAAGATGGGAGCAAAACAAACTCAAGAATAGTAGCATATTACGTTATAATTGGTATACTAATCACATGGTATACTAATCACAATACTGCGTTCAACAAATTATAAAGATCTACAATTTGGTATTGACACTTTTTTTTTCACTCAAACAATGGGATATTTAATAGGATTTTTTGTCCCAAACTACCTTTAACTTTTATGTTTTTGCGAGAAACTACTTTATAAAAAATTTGTTGTCCCAAACTATCTTACTTTTACCATTTTGTTGTTGACAACTACTTAATGCCAATTTTCGGCGTTAGACTTTTTTTCAATTCAAAATTGTGGGAGAAAACAAAGTTACCCTTGTCGAAATTGCTTGAGATTCGAGGAGACAGCGAGGGTGATTGAGATGGTGATTGTTTCGATTTTAGTTTAAGTGGAAGAGGAATTTATTGGTGGATTGATGGTACAAAGTGTCGACATAGATATGAGAGAGAGAGCACAGGGAAATGGGGAAAATAGGGTGGGGAAAATAAAACAAGTGTTTGAAGAGGTCAAGCGATATTACGTGACATTAAAAAAACTGAAAAAAAATAGTCAAACGCCGAAAACCGGCATAGGGTACCTATCAACAGCAAAATGTTAAAAGTAAGGTAATTTGGGCTAACAACTTTTTTATAAGGTAGTTTCTCACAAAAACTTGAAAGTTAAAGATAGTTTGGGACAAAAAATTTGGTATTTGCACTGTTTAGTTATCTTTTATAAACTATTCAAAATTTGGAATGATTCTTCTATTCAAAAAAATTTGGAATGATTTTAGATTGTCTGGAATGGTTGGATTATAAACTCATAATTTTTTTGCGGGTACCTTATGACCTGACCCAGAAAAATCGGGTACTCGATTTTTTCGGGTTCGGTTACCGGCTGCAATTTTAAATACCCACAAATGTTGGTACCCACATATCCGACATTTCATGGAAGGGATTGAGAATTTAAATATGGTCTAATATTCGAAAGCATGATTACTTGTATAATTGCAAATGAAGAATATTTTGAAAGGAGTTTGTTAAACACCGTCCTAAAACTACTTAAAATCGCCCCAAAACTTACTTGAAAGTACATGTTTACCCTTACTTTTGCTCTTTTGTTTTTACTTCAACTCACCCTCTCCTACCTACTATCCTCACCATCAACTCACCTTCTCTTTCATCCTCACCATCAATCCTTCACTACCCTCATCCCTCACTACCTTTACAACACTAAAGTTGCGTAGACAACATGATTTTACATGCCTACAATTAGGGAATATTTTGATACTAGTACTTCAAATTACATTACTTACTGATGGTCAGCTGTGATAAATTATAAAGCTTCTTCTCCTTCTACAAGCTCTATTGGATGAATAACCGTATAACATGTTTTGTTTTTCTCTAATGAGGCTGAATAATGGCACACCATTGAATTGGCGAATTTATTCTAGCGACTTTGTTTTGGCTAAATCACGAGGTACATTTTGGAGATTTATACCCATACTGATGATCAGTGGCGGAGCCACGTTTAGTCCTGGTGGGTCACGTGACCCACCATTCCCCCAGAAAAAAAAAAAAAAAAAAAATTTCAAAATTTTTAGGTTTAGGAAGCGCCGTTTCCTGCTCTTCTCTTTAGTCATCTTCTTCCTTTCATCCTCTAACTTCTCTCAAGTTTCATCCCCTTCTCTTCAGTCTCAAGTTCTTTTTAGATATAAATACTCTTATCAACTTTTTCAATTTGGGCATTAAATTCTAGATATTATATAGAATAGAAAAAATTCAATTTTGGGGTTAGATAAGAAATTAGGGAGAAGTTAGAAAACTCCATAAATTTCTATAAATCCATCATCTGCAATTCATCAATTTGATATTAACTTCGCAGCAATTTCATCGGCTTGATTGAGCTCAAGGAGAGAGAAAGAGAGAAATCTTCGAGCTCACATATTACTCAATTATGGAGGATCAAAGTTGCAAAGATCGTTGAAATCGAAGGAAATTCGACTTGTAATTCGATTTTGATGCGTATGATCACAATTCTCCTTGGGCGCTTGATATTGGAGGTTTGCTAATTCATCTTTCACAATTAATTAGGGTTTTATGGATTTAATTATCGTATTTTGTTATGTTGAGAAACTACAATTGATGCTGTATACTTCATTTTTGTTTTTAGGAATTTAACAAAGTTAATTTTGATGCTTTAATTATTACTGCTGATTATTTCGTCATTGTTGTAGCATTTTGGTATTAGATGTTACTGTGATTGATTTTGGAACTCAGTTTTTAAGCTTGTTTTCGGTGTATTTTCGAAAAAAGCATGAGTTTGGTATATTTAGCATGAGTTCTCTCATTAAGTTGGTATATTTCTGTGGAGAAGATGTTTGCTCTGATTGAATTAGATGTCTCTTGATGTCTTATACACAAGCTCTATAATGGACATGAATTAGATGTTATATTATTGACTTATTGTTATTAATTTATTATTGTTATATTTATTGTTGTTAATTTAATATAATTTGTTACAGTGGCTAATTGGTGAATGATGACTATGACTCTATGAGCATTGGATTAGCTTTGAAGGTTTGATTGATTTTTGTTCAGGTAATGCACTAAAACCCTTGTTTTAGGATTTTCAGAATTAGACCTATCATGTGAAGTTTTTGGAGAGGCCATGAATGAGCCTTTGGTTTTATGTGTTTTATGTGCTGGTGGAATTAGTTGGAGATGGATAGGATTTCCCTTTAATGTAAAATTATTTGATATATATGCATAATGCATTGATATGAGATTAAATTGAATAGTTTAAGTGAATTTGATTGATATGTTTCCTATATCCGAACCCGTACCCGTATCCGTCTATGTGGAACCTAGTCGGTAGTGACCCACCATTCGTAAATTCCCCGGATCTCGCCACCGCCGATGATGTTACCTAGTTTGAATATGTGTTTAGTATGGGCATACCTATTGGCTAAAATATTCTTTTGATATTAGAAATAATAAATCTAATTTAGGAAAATACTCCATCTGTTTTTTTTATCCTTCCTACTTAGAATCTTGCACAAATATTAAGGAGAGGAAATATTCTTGCACATGGTGGAATCTGATTTATTAGAAGCAATTTAAAAAAGAAAAGAGTACTACAATGCAAGTGGGTTCTTTATAATTAAATAATAATAAATCCAAAAAGAAGAAGCACTTTACAAAATTTGCACAACTTTACACTTGAGGCCAAAAAAAGGAGGGAAAAGGACGAAAGAAGTACAGCAGCACCAAATAACACAACAAAATCCCCTGAAATTTCATTTTTCCTCCAAACTTAAAATTTCAGAAATCTCAACTACATATACCCCATGAATTCATCTTCACACCACTTGCCGACTTATAAGAAAAAAAACACGTAAGGATTTTTTTAAAAATATGGCATCATTGCCATTGAGAGGCCTTAGGGCTTGATGAAAGTGTAGAAGGTGAAGCATATGCCCTTGTAGTATCTGCTCAACAACCACATCACAGGCCTAGGCTTAGCAATGAAAAAAGCCAAATCATAGCTGAATGGCTTCTAAGTCAGACAGTGGTTGGAAATCTTCCATGGGGGGGCGAAGAAGAAAGCTACACAAAAGTTCAACGTCACCACAAGGACCATTTACAGCATCTGGGAAAAAGCCATGAATCAAGTAGCTCAAAGGCAGCCCATCATTGTCAGAACCAACAAACACAAATGTGGAAGACGCAAGACAAATGTCAGTCTTCATCAGGTATCCTCTCGTACGTTTATGTCGAGGACAAGTTTAAGAGTATTAGCTTAAGCACTTGATTTGCATTACAGTAACATTATGGAGGATAGATAAAAGGGGGGATTAAGACCTCATACAAGTCCATTAAAACCAGATTTGGACATGAAGAAAAAGCTAAGAAGGTTAATGTGGGTCATAAGTTTACTTCAAAGAGACACATTGTACACAAACCCCACTTACATAGATATGTGAAATGTTGTTCATATAGATGAGAAATGGTTCTATATGACACAAAAAAAGGGTCAGAGCATATCTACATCCAAAGGAAAAAACACCACGGAGGAAGATTAAAAACAAAAACTTCATTCCAAAAGCCATGTTCATGGCTGCAGTTGCAAGACCAAGGTGGAATCAAGATGGTTCTTGTGCATTTGACGGGAAGATTGGCATATGGCCTTTCACAAAACAAGTTCTAGCACAAAGATCATCAGATAATAGGCCTAGGGGAACTCTAGTAACAAAGCCCATTGATGCAGTAACAAAAGATGTGATTAGAGACATGTTGGTAAACAAAATCATGCCTGCCATTAGGGAGAAATGGCCAAATGACCTTAGCAAGGTTATATACATACATCAAGATAATGCACCATGTCACATAATCAATGATGATCTAGTATTTCAAAGCAACACGGACTACTAGATGGATTTGATTTCAGGTTGATACAACATCCACCAAACAGCCCAGACATGAATATTTTGGATTTAGGTTACTTTAGAGTACTTCAAACATTGCAATACAGAAAATCACCAAGAAAAATTGACCAACTAGTTGCTGCTGTTAATGAGTCATGGGAAGAACTACATCCAAAAACTCTAAGTAATGTGTGGATGTCACTTCAATTCTATCTAAATGAAGTTATCAAAGTTTGTGGAAATAATGAATATGATGAACCCCATGCAAAGAAGTCACAACTTGAAGATTCAGGGCTGCTGCCATAAGAGGTTGGTCCATCTGTTTAAGATGTTCATAAAGCAATTCAATTTCTTGCTGAACATATGAATGGCAACTGAACATCTCACAACAATAAGATGAAGAATAGGTAGAAAGTTTTTGTGAAGGTAGAAAGATACTGTGAAGTTAGAAAGTTTTTGGGAAGGTAGAAAAGTTTTTGTGAAGCTTTTATGAAGAAAATGTAGTAAGTTTTTGTGAAGGGAAAACACACAACTTTTTGTAAACATTTTGAAGGCATATGCATATGATATATATTCTTCTTGGGCTACTATGATATATATTTTGAAGGTTGTCACATTTTTATATTTACAAGTCCATCATGCATGTCTGAATTTATTGAAATCAAGTCATCATGTTACTCACATATGGAGCATATCAATGATAAAAAAATATGGAGCATATCAATGATCAAATGAACCTCTCACATATTTGGTCACTGAGGTTGTCAAACGAGGTGGTAATAACACAAGCATAACCCACTTGAATCAAGCTTTATGCTACTGTGGTCGCTACTATGAGCCTGCATCACAGAGCTACCCTCAAAATTCTAAGTAGGATACACTTAGTTAGCCTCACTACATTTGACTAAGGAATGGCCATATAAAACTTATCATCATCACAAACACCAACATGACTCTAATCAAAGACTACCAAGAGCCATAACCACATTCAATTTCATTTCAATCATGATACAAACATAAATTTCAAGAAAAAAACAAGAATCATGAAATCCTAATATCTACCAAAGAACAAAAAACCACATTCACTTTCATTTCAATCATCATACAAACATAAATTTCAAGAAAGTTCTCACTACCCCAATGATCATCCTATGCATTTTTAAATCATTTGGTCTCATCTTGCAATAAGATGATAAAAAAGAAGAAAAATCAGAGCAATCATTTGGTGTTATCTTTTTTCATGTCCAAAGTTCATATGAAACAAGTTACAAAAAGAAACAAGAACACTACTATATGAAACCAACATGATAGTCAAGTAGATCTCCAAAGTAAGATAATTCTTTTAGATAAACACTAACTCTATAACATTCCCAACAAATTCACACATACTATAAACAGAACACTACTATATCATATGCAAAAACAAACAAAGATAGGTACCACTAGATCATGCATTTCATTTCAATCTCATACAAACATACTCCCTCAAAAAAATTTTATAATGTTCATATGAAACAAGTTACGTGAAAGAAACAAGTTACGTACACGAAAACCAACGTGATAGTCAAGCGCATCTCCAAAGTAAGATAATTATTTTAGATAAACACTAACTCTATAACATTCCCAACAAATTCATTCATACTATAGACTAACACTACTACATCATATGCAAAAACAAACAAAGATATGTACCACTACATCATGCAAACATACTCCCTCGAAAAAAAAATCTAATATCTACTAGCAGCAAAACAGAGAAAAAAACACGAAAATAATACTCCTAATATCAGTAGCAGCAAAACAGAGTATTAATTTCTACCAGCAGCAAAACAGAGAAAGCAGGAAAAAAACAGAGAAAGCAGAAAAAAAACACGAGAACCCTATTATCTACCAGCAGCAACACCACATTCAATTTCATTTCAATCATCACATAAATTAATTGACGAAACAGAGAAACACGAAAATATAAATAGTTCAAGGAAAATCCCTCGAAGGCTGACAATGCTTAAGTTTCACCGCCGGAAAATATATTTTCAAATTGTTGTATATTTCCTCCGGCAACGGTAAGGGAAATTCATCAACTTTGGCCTCATATCTGGAGACTTCTCTGTCAGGAGTGTCTGGAACAATTAATTCTTCTTCTTTCTCACTGTTGAAAGCTTCATATGAAGGACTTTGCAGACTCTCTGAGTCTGGAACAAAGAGTTCCTCTACTTCATCATTATCGCAAGGTGTTTGAGGACTCGAGATTCTTCAAAAATCTCTGAAATTGCCTTTTCAGCCATGATCGACTCTAAACTGAGTAATTAGTACCCAGAATATTCGCAAAGCCTACCTAGAAAATTCGCAAAGTTTACCCAGAAAATTCACAAAGATCGACTGTTGAAAATTCGCGTGTTTTAGATTTTGCAAGAACGTGAGATAGAGAGAGAAATTGAGAGAACAGAGTGTTTTGATTTTAGATCTAGGGTTCTGAAATGGAGAAAATGAGAGAGGGCGTTTTGTTTAGATCTAGGGTTTTCAGTGAATTATATGAGAGGGAGATAGATAGTTAAAGAGTCATTGGGCGAAATTGAAGAACAATGAATTGAATGGGAGAATTTAATGGGTGGTTGAGGACTTGGATAGTTAGAGAGGAGAAAGATCGAGAATGAGTAAGAGAGGAGAGATATGGGGTGGAATCTAAATGGGAGAGTTGGGGACCACTAAGGATTATTTTATTATTTTGGTTAGGTATTAGATGTAAATATTAGTTAGTAGATGAGGGTATTGTTGTTATATTTCATAGCCTTAAATAGATAGATTCAAAGTGAGAAGGTTAAAAAAAAAAAACACTAAAACTGAAAGTGAGAAAGATAAAAAAAAACAGAGGGAGTACATCCTAAACTAAGTGACCGTTTGGTATACAGAAAATTATTTAGGCTATAGAATTTCCCTTGAAATTATTATTTGGGTATTTGTTTGGTTGATAGAAAGTGGTGCAAATTGGGGCAATAAAAATTCTCAGAACTTGAAATTTCCACATAACATGAGAATTTATTCACCCACCCCCCTTGGTCGTTAAAAATTCCCACATCAATTCATGGAAAGTACAAATTTCTTGATGTAAACCAAACACATTAAGTCCATTTCCTAGAAATTACATAAGGGAATATTTCCTAGGAAATGAAACTTCCTATGAGAATTAACTTCCCATATATACCAAAAAACCACTAAATATAATACCAACAAGATTATCTCTAAATAAAGACTTTTAGATAGATTTAGGAAGCACTCCTAAACATATCATAACAAATCCTTACCAATAGACTCGGGGAAAAATTCAATATTACCCTAAAAAGGGCAAGGCAAAGAAATACGAAAGGAAAGTAGGTGTGAGAATGTAAGGAGATGAAAAAAAAAGTTGCAATTATAGTGTTCTTAAAGCTTGTTTATATATTGGAAATAGTTTAGTTTTTCCATCCGCGAAAGAGAATCGAGTCCTTCGAATGATATTCCTTTTCCCTTTATGCATTTCATATAAAAAAATTGATCCTTCACCTGTGTCTTCATCCAAATTTCTTATCCAAGAAATGATATTGATGTTTATCTGTTGGTGTCTTTAATAATTTGCCCATAACAATAATTTCAGAGTTTAGACTAGTAGATTAGCCTAAAGAGGTCAATCATGTAACCTCATCATCCAATAAGATTGTCCCAACAAGAGCCTAAGACAAATGCATGGTGTTGGATTATGTATATATTATGTGTAATGTTTATTGTCTCGGGCTAATGTTTATATGTTAGTTTGGGCTGGCCCATATATTGCTTTGGTGTAATTAATAGGGTTGTATAATATCCTTGCTTTTGGAATGAGAAGATACGTAATTTCATTTGCCCTACTACACACTTCTTCGAACCAAAGAAGACTCGCTACCTTGGAATGGTATCAGAGCTGGAGCTTTGACCGGCGTGCCTGAGAACCACCGTCGCCTGAGTCGAAACCTGAGCCTCACTCGCGTGACGTGCGAAGGAAGAAACTGCAGCAATGGGCGACGATAAGAAGGAAATAACAGGAGGAAAGGGAGATTGAACCGTAACTTTTAATTCTCCTTTTTATATGGGTTCCGGTGATCAACCGAGGAACGTAATTACTCACGTCATCTTTACCGATGACAATTATGTGGTGTGGGCAAGAGTGATGACACTCTCGCTTCGAGCTCACCGGAAATATGGTTTTATTGAGGGCTCGATCCCGAAACCCAATGAACCGAGTGCATTACTTGATTGGGACACCGTGCACTCTATGATTGTGTCTTGGATTTTGAGGAGTATGGATCCTAAGATTGCGGGGACGATCCCGTTACATGAGAATGCCCGAGACTTATGGGTATACCTTGAGAGACGTTTTTGCTTGGCAAATGGGCCACAGATTCAACAAATAAAATATGCTATTTTCGATTGCAAACAAATCGGTTCTATGACCTTAGATGAGTATTACACTAAGCTTATAGGGTACTATGATGAGTTGGCTCGTTTGAAGCCTTTGCCTTCTTGTGTGTGTAATAAGTGTGACTGTGGACTTGCTTTGAATTGACAAAGGATAGAGAGGAGGAAATGTTTCATCAGTTTCTTATTGGACTTGACAACAATCTCTTTGGTCCTGTGCGTACAAATCTGTTGTCACAAGAACCCCTTGGTGATATCAATCATGCATGCCAAACTTTGGTGCGGGAAGAGCAATCACGGGCGGCTTCTCGTGATAAAGGAGTGAGTGACCATGTTCATGCTTTCGTTGTTCAATCCGATCGTGGCAAAATCGGTTTCCACGAGTTGACAAAACAAAACTTGTGTGTTCTCATTGCAAACAACGAGGCCATGAAATCAATACTTCGCTTCAAGATTCATGGAAATCCCGAGTGGTATGAAGAGAGGTTACGTGCACGCAACGCGGGACACAATGAAGGAGCTTCGAATGGTGGTGGCAGGTTTGCCGCTGCAGCTGCTGGGTTGAATGTGGGTGGCAGCAGTGCTGCTGGTGGGGCAACACTCACTTCAGGGGGGTCCGAGCCCATGTTGTCGCTGAAGGGGGCTTCGGTACCTCTCATTCTTCCCCCACCGTAGCTGATGGCTCGTTTGGCACTTCTCATGGGGGTGTCACACCTCTCGCAAGTCTAACACAGGAACAAATTCAAGTTCTTATGAACTTGATTAATAATGAGCGAAAATCTAGTGACCGCATGGCGGGTATGGAGTGGATTATTGATACGAGCGCATCTCATCATATAATTAGAGATTTATACGTTTTAGTGAATGTTCGGAGTATTGATGCTTGTCCAGTTGGTCTCCCTAATGGATGTTCGACTTTTGCTACCATGGAGGGAGATGTTTTTCTCACTGATACTCTTATTTTGCGCCATGTTTTGTTTGTTCATGCCTTTCAATGTCACTTGATATATGTCTCTCATTTACTTGTTGATAAAAATTGTACTATCCAATTCACTCCTTTGTGTTCTATACAGGACCGGTCCTCGGGGACTCTGATTGGAGCAGGTGAATGGTGAGGGCTACTTCCGGACGGTGGCTATGGTGCATGCTGTTGGTGTTTCTGAGTTGAACACATATGATATGTGGCATCAAAGGTTAGGTCATCCATCGGAAAGAGTAGTGAAGATGCTTCCCGCTATCCGTTCCAGTCATGATTGGAAGAAATTAAATAAAATTTGAGCAGAATGGGAGAGTTGAGCGTAAACACTAACACATCCTTAATGTGAGCATAGCTTTGAAGTTTTAGGCTAATTTACTAGTTACTTTTTGGGGTGAGTGTGTTCTTACAATTGCTCATTTGATTAACCGTACTCCATCAGGGGTTTTGGGGAATAAGACTCCTTATGAGATGATTTTTGGTCATCTACCTGATTTTGATGCTTTGAGGGTTTTTGGTTGCCTGTGTTTTGCTCATAATAAAAAAGCAAAGGGAAATAAGTTTGCTCCTCGAAGTCGTAAATGTTTCTTTATTGGCTATTCCACGGGGAAAAAGGGATGGAAGTTGTATGATTCGGTGACTTGTGGTATTTTTGTCTCTCGTGATGTTCAATTCTTTGAAACTTCATTTCCATATTCTTCTTCTTCTTCTTCTTCTCTTGATGAACAACCACAAAATTTGAGTGCATTCCCTTTAGCTCGCCCCTTGAGGCCAAGCCTCTTACCTTTGATCACGACCCAACCCCTCTCCTCTATTGCCTCCTCTACAAACTCCCTCCTAGCCCGGACACATATCCCGACCCAACTTCCCTTTTCGGCCCACCAAACACGGAAGCCCCTGCTTCTTTTTCTTCCACTCCACCAACACACCCAGGCTCAGTTCTTCTCCCTAGCCCTACATTATCCAGCTCACCTGCCCCAAACACGGAACCCCATGCAGCCCAGCTCAATGCCGCGTTTGACCCAGCGCGTGCTCTTGAACCACCCTCCTCGCCTTTGCTGGCCGTGGCCACCACGATAAGCGGCCCAATCGCCTGTTGCGAGACTATTTTGTTAATTCGGTGCAGCAAGGGAGCCCCTCTTCAGGTTTCGTCCCGCCTCAGTTCCCGTGTACCACCGCTCATCCTTTAGCTCACTTTATGAATTGTGATAATTATTCTTTCGCGCCATCGTGCTTTTCTTGCTGCAGTTGATGAAGGGGTTGAGCCCTGGAGCTTTAAAGAAGCTATGAATTATTCTGGGTGGAGAGAGGCAATGCATAAAGAAATTAGTGCCTTGGAGGATAATCACACATGGGTTATGACCGATCTTCCTTCGGGAAGAAGGCTCTTGGTTGCAAATGGGTGTATAAGATTAAATATCATTATGATGGTCGTGTGGAACGCCTCAAAGCTCGCTTGGTTATTTTGGGTAATCATCAGGTGGAAGCGGATTGATTATAACGAGACGTTTGCTTCCGTTGCCAAAATGGTTACTTGTTCGTGCCTTTGTTGCGCGCTTGCAATCACTCAAAACCGGGAGGTTCATCAAATGGACGTTCATAATGCGTTCCTTCATGGTGATCTTGATGAGGAAGTGTATATGAAACTTCCTCCCGGCTTTAGTCCCGATTATTCTCGGTAATGTTTGTCGCTCCGTAGAAATCTCTTTATGGTCTCAAACAGGCTCCTCGGTGTTGGTTTGCTAAGCTTGCCACCTCTCTGCGACAATATGGTTTCTCTCGTTCCTACTTTGATTATTCTCTGTTCAGTTATTGTCGTGGTTCGGTTCGGGTTCATGTTCTTGTTTATGTTGACGATCTCATCATTTCTGGTAATGATTATGCTGCTCTGTCTTCTTTTAAGAGTTATCTTGGTGATTGCTTCCGCATGAAGGATCTTGGTCCTTTGAAGTATTATTTGTGTATTGAGGTTGCACATAGTGCTGCTGGTTCCTTTTAAAGAGTAGGAGAGCGTGGTAAGATAGATAGACGTCCAATCTTGCAGCAGCTAGTTGCTCGGCCTTAGTCTTGGGCTGATCTCACACTTCAATAAACCTCTTCGTACTTCGATCCACATAGTGCTGCTGGTTTCTTTTTATCACAGCACAATTATACTCTTGACATTTTGTCTGAGGTTGATCTCTCCGGGGCCAAGCCTGCTGATACTCCTCTTGAGCAAAATCATAATCTAGCACGTGCTGATGGTCCTTTGCATCCAGATCCTGCACAACATCGTCACCTTGTGGGGCGCCTGATTTATCTAGATTTCACTCGGCCTGATTTGGCCTATGTTGTTCACGTGTTTGTCCAGTTTATGCATGAACCTCGTCAACAACATTGGGATGCAGCTCTTCGAGTCGTGCGCTACTTGAAGAGTTGTCCTGGTTAGGGCATTGTTTAATCATCTCCCTGTGACTTACATCTTACTACTTGGTGTGACTCTTATTGGGCGAGTTGTCCTTTGACTCGTCGTTCGGTTATAGGTTGGATTGTGTTTCTTGGCTCTTCGCCTATTTCTTGGAAAACTTGAAAACAACATACTGTTTCCCGTTCTTCAGCTGAGGCGGAATATCGCTCCATGGCTGATGTTACTGTAGAACTTAAATGGTTACGTGCTCTTCTTGGTAGTCTTGGTGTTTCTCACCCACAGGCTATCTCACTATTTTGTGATAGCAAATATGCTCTCTACATTGCTCAAAATCCCGTGTTTCGTGAACGTACTAAACACATTGAGGTGGATTGTCATTACATTCGCGATGCTATCCAAGATGGTCTCATTACTACTGCAAATATGTCTACCACGGAGCAGCTTGATGATTGTTTTACTAAGGTTCTTGGTTTACGCCAATTTGCTTGTTTATTTGGCATTGGTGATCCCCATGCTCCCACTTGAGGGGGGGGTGTTGGATTATGTATATATTATGGATAATGTTTATTGTCTTGGGCTAATGTTTATATGTTAGTTTGGGTTGGCCCATATATAGCTTTGGTGTAATTAATCGGGTTGTATAATATCCTTGCTTTTGGATGAGAAGATACGTAATTTCATTTGCCCTACTGCACACTTCTTCGAACTAGTACCGCTGCTACCTTGGCACATGGCAAATTTACATAGTTGGTACTTGTTTTTGGCACTGAAGTTTCTCATTTTATTTGACATCCCACCAAAAATAATGGGTTGAAATCATAAATATATATGGTTATTTTTTATAGGATTTTTTGTCCCAAACTACCTTTAACTTTCATGTTTTTGCGAGAAACTACCTTATCAAAAAATTGTTGTCCCAAACTACCTTACTTTTACCATTTTGTTGTTGACAGCTACCTTATGCCGGTTTTTACGGCTTTGACTTTTATTTTTCCGATTTTTTAAAATCACGTTTTATCACTTGACCTCTTCAAATCCTTTTTTAATTTTTCCCACCCTAATTTCCCCATTTCCCTATGTGCGCACGCTCTCTCTCTCTCATATCTATGTGACACTTTGTACTACCAATCCACCATTGAATTCCTCTTCTATTTTAACTAAAATTGAAACAATCACCCTCCTCAATTTCCACAAGAGAAATTTTGGTTTTTCCATAATTTTGAACTGAAAAAAACAAAAGTCAACACCCTTAAACCAAAGATAAGGTAGTCGTCAACAACAAAATGGTAAAAGTAAGGTAGTTTGGGACAACAATTTTTTTATAAGTTAGTTCTCGCAAAAACATGAAAGTTAAAGGTAGTTTGGGACAAAAAAAACCTTTTTTTTTTATATCGTACATTATGGCTAGAACCCTAGCCACGATTCGCTGGAGTTTTCTACCGACATTTTCTATAGATTTATCTTCTTGCTAGTGGCATCGCTATATTTAAGATAAAGCCAATGATAAACACTGAGTATAAGATGACAAAGTCGCTATGTTTCTAGCTACGTACTCTTGTGCACACAAACAATGTCCTTGTTCTAATGGTAAGTTGGTAACATAGTATTGCTAGAACTAGCTTGCGCTTTAGCAGGCCATTAGGTAGGAAATATTAAATGGTGGTAATAGTAATGAATTTAAGTGTATTATTGTAGTTGAATCCCATATCATCAATATTCGTGTTACATGGACCTTCTCCAAACATGTGTTTTTCTTGATAAATTTTACATTATTACTCAATACCACATTAGTGCAGTAATAGATGATTAGATATGATAACAAAATTTATAGAGAAAATTATAATTTTTGAGTTCACTATGCAACCTATACAATCTAACTTTTAAATCCTAAAACCAACAATTGAAAACAAAAAATTATGACGAACGATCTCCAAATTAACAAATTTTAATATTAAATTCAATTCAATTTAATTGACAAATTATAAATAATATTAATTAAGAATATACTTTTTCTCGTTTCATTAAGTCCAGTCATGTTCATATAGACTTAAGAACCAATGTTATGAGAGGAGCCGGATTACTTGAAAGTGAATCCTTGATTATTTTTAGGAAAATTTGCCAAAAAACCTTTTAAAAGTTCAATTTTTGCGAAAAAACCTTTGTAAAGCATTATTTGAAAAAACAAACCAAAAAGTAAATTATTTTTGCAAGATGAAACCTAATCTCATTTTCCGGTGTTGACCATAGACTTTCCTGGCGTTGACCACTTCTATTTCCCTTTTCCTCCATAATCACCACCTAGCCACCACTACCAACACCGCCGCTAACCCCCCACCCACCCCCCGCAACCCCTACTTCACCCCACCTCTCAGCCCCCCACCACCGCAGCTCACCCTACCCCCCACGGCCAGCCCCCAACCCCTCCGTCCACCGCCTTAGGCGGCAACCCCACCTGCGCGGCAGCCCCACACCTTATCCTCCACCCCTCTTCGCCCTTTACCATCTCTCCTTTACCTTCATCCTCCCCTCCTCTCTCCCTTCTCCCCCCACCCTTGCGCCACCTGAACCCCTCTTGCCCCCTCCCCAGCCCCCCCTCCCACCCACCCAAGGCCGTAATTTTTCAACCTTGGCCGGGCGGGAGGGGAGCTGCGGGGGGCGTGGGGCGGGAGGTTTCGGGTGGCGCAGGTGGGGGGGGATGGAAGAAGGGAGAGGGAGGGGGAGGGAAGAAGGGAGAGGAGAGAGGGTAGGGCGAAGGGATGGTGGAGGGTAAGGTGTGGGCCGCCGCCCGAGAGGGTGGGGGAGGGGCGGGGGCGGGCTGTGGAGGGGGTGGGCCGTAGGTGGGGGGGTGAGGGGTTGCGAGGGTGGGGCGGGGGGGGGGTGGTGTTGGTAGTGGTGGCTAGGGAGGTGAACTGGTGATTATGGAGGAAGAAGGGAAATAGAAGTACCATGCCACGGAATCACATATGGCGTTGCCACCAAGTTCGGGGACTCCATAAAAACTAACATGTAGTCGCGATATGATCGAATAAAAAGTTCAGAAAAAATCAATGATAAACTAATCTAATACCCTTATTCCCCCGACAACAGGCCAAAATTTGATAGGCTTGTCGATTACTTAACAAACATAATTCCAAACTAACTTGCTACTATGTTGTAGGGTAAATCAAGGTTGAATCTACAAAGACAAATGATACCAAAAAATGGGATAGCTTGGAATCAGATTATCTAAACAAGTGACAAACAATAATGGTGAAAAGAATTTTCAAGTAACACTAAACATTTAACTATTGCAAGTAACAATAACACATGTAGGGAAATTCAATTAATAAAGGCATGTAGAATTAAGTATCCCCACTAGCACGATTAACACATGAATAATTCTCATCCCAATAAATACAACGGTTTATTCACCAAGTACCCCGAGTTTTTATAAAATTCAATAGGTACCTCGCACTTTTCAAAATTCACTAGGTACCCCTCACTTACTCTTTATTAGCATTAAATTCCCCTTACACTTGGATGTTAGTGCTCCATTAGCCAATATTTACATGTTTGCCATTATTTTGTGGCGCCAAAATGTTAACCTCTTATCGAAAACCATCACTCCACTTTAAAAAAATATGTCCCCTCAACTTCCACTCCTCTGTTTTGGTTCATCCATGGAGCCCCGAAGTTGGAGCTTGGGAACAAAATTCCGTAATCATTTGGTGTGCATTAGCAAGGTTTTATGGTGCGATTGCTTTGGAGTTAAGTAGACTGAACACAAAAGTGAAGAAAAAGCACGATTTTGTGAATTGCGAAGAACTTCAAAATTTGAAAGCGACGGTTCAAAAACTTCGAAAGATATAATCTTACTTCCTTTTCTTCAACTTAAAGTGCTTTAAAGCTTAGTAATTTCACAATCGTTGCATCTATAATTCTTTGAGTTGATGTAGGATGTTAGCGTTAGTCGTGTTTGTTTTTCTAAATTTTTGTGGTTTATATTTTTGGTTTTCATTAGTCTCGTGTTTGATTTGGATGTAATCCTATTCTTAGGATGGCCACTTGTGTGGTTATTGGTACATTACAATACGCAAGATTTTGATGTTAAGGTGGAGGACACTAATTTGTGTCATTTGATGGTTTTGTTTGACGATTTTCTTGAGGAATTATCGCTGAAGCAAAATGAGTATTTGCCTAAACTTTTTCGGTTGTTAGTTGAAAATTCTAGGACTAAGAACAACATTGAGGTACGCACCGATACCGATTTGATGAAAATGTGGGTGTGGGGCTTGGGCAAGGATACCATAGAGGTATGGGTGAGAGGAGACCTGCACCCTTGCCAAGTTTTTAGGTCTTTTCTTGCAAAGAAAGATCAGGAGGAGAGGGGAAAAGCTTGAGAACATTAGGGAGAGCGTAGGAGATATTAAAGAGGGAAAGGGAGGAGGAAATTAGAAGACAAGAGGATGAGGAGAAGGAAAGGAGGAGACAAGAGGAGGAGACAAGAGGAAGAGCAGAGGAGAATGGAAGAAGAGCAGCTTGTATGCAAAAGGGTTTTGTGTCGCTATTGAGGTACTTGTGTTGTCCGTGAGACAATGATGAGGTTGAGTACATGAGAGTGTACATAACCCAAGAAGCTGATGAAGTGATTCCTAGGTCCTCTCAACCAGAACCTGAGCAATAAACCCAAGAGCCTACTAATGAGCCCGAACTTCACGAGAAGCCACAACCTACAAAAACAACACCCATAAAGAGAACATCTAAAAAAAACCACAAAGAACAAAAAACAACCACACCCAAGAGGAAAAAAACCGACCCCAAGGCCCAAGAAGAAGGCTCGGCCCTAAATCATAGCCCAACCTAACCGAGCATGAGCCCACCTCCTCACGCCCCATCCCCTCACAACCCACCAAACCGAGCCTACTTCACCACCTCTTTCAAATCCCACCCCATCGTAGCCCACCTCAATCGAACCTACATCACCACCTCTTGACATCCCATCCCCTCACATCACACCCCAACTTAGAAAACTTCACCTCCCGTTTCACAGCCTACATCACCACCTCTCGTCACATCCTACCCCTCACATGAACCAACATCACCGAAGAGTGAGAGAGAAGGGGAAGAAGGTTAGGTCCACTGTGTTTTAGAGTGCCTAAAACCACAGCTAAAAAGCAGGGCAACTATGTTCCAAAAGGATAAGGAACTAAGAGGAAGGGCAGTGGCAGGAGATTAAAGGTACCTTGTTTGGATTTTGGTGATGATGATGAAGAAAGCAAAGTGATGATGAGGAGTTTGTTCTTGGGGAGGATTGAAGAAACATCTCGAGGATGATGATGTTTTAGGTGATTTTGTGGTAGAAGAAGGGGATGATGACCTTCTATATGATGATGTCTCTGAGAAAGCTTTTGAAGATTTCCTAGATGGGAGCTCTACCATGGAAATGCTGTACAAGAAAGGTAAAATTTGGAGTGAACAACCATATGGGAGTATTACACTAGGAAGCCTTGGTTTATCTTTCCAACTAGGAAAGTATTATTTTTTATGTTCCGAGGGACTTTTGCATTCTAGAGCGCTTTGGTCTATGTGTGTTAAGGGCCGATAACAAGAGATTTACAACTGTTATATCATGGAAGCATGTGATTGGAGGATACATGCTTCCATATTAACCGATAAGATCGACTTGGGCTATCAAGACTATCAAGGGGGGAACACACAACCTATGGGAGGTTAGAGGAAAACCCCATGGTTTCTTCTAGTTGGTTGTGTAGGCATTTGTTGGATGTGAAAAGAATACTCCCGAAACTCCAAGTGGAGTCTTTGCAAAGGATGACACAAGCGATGTTTAGGGTGACAAGTTAAGAGGAGACTATTTTACAAAGTCAAAGTATTGGCTAAGTGTAGACACATAATTGTGTCTCCCCATTTAAAGATCTAATGGTGAAACATACCGCGGTCTTAATTGGTTGAACCCAACGGCAGAGCAAATCCGAATAGTCGCCCAATTTTTTTTAAAAGTGTAAAGTTTATTTATTTGCAATAAAGATCCACAATCCTATTTAAAAGCCCAATTAATTATTCCCTAATAACTAATTGTATTTTGAGCCCAATCCTTTGAAAAGCACAATTAATTAAAAAACCAATTAATTATTCATGATAATTAAATATTTTTATTTATTATTTTAATAAATATTTTCAGATTTAAATAAATATTTTCAAAGATATTTTTAGAATTGAAATCGGATTTTATCTCGTAAAGTTGATTCCCGGATTTAAAGGATAAAAAAATCATTTAAAAACTCGTTTAAGAAATAGGCCGTCAAAGCGTGTCCGACGCAGCGGTGCGCCCGACGCCCCATGTGCGTGCGACTCCCCATACTCTTTGCGTGATGCGCAATTTACTTTTTCCGGATTCAAAAACACTTTTGGCATACACTCTATGCTCGAATACCTCGCGAACTCTCAAAACTCTCACATACTTTCATACACACTAATATATTTACAAACCTACAAACACATACTTTCAAACACATATACCCGTATTTCGATTGATCTTCGTGCTTCACGATTGCTTTTCCCGAAGGTCGTTATTACTCGGCCCCAAGCCACACCGGCATATTCTTGAGGATCCTTGAATAAATTTCGTATTGTTATATTGACGTTACTACTTATTTAATTCCATGATGTAGATCTCGTAATATAAAAACCATTCTTTTGTATATTCTAACCTCCGCTCGTTATTTATTTTCATATATTCTTATATATTGTTATGATTGTCCCGCTCATGTTTCATCACCAACATGATTATTATTGCTAATCAAGACCTAAGTAATTGTTCTAATATAAATTAGATAATTTGGACAACCTATTAGGAACCTTGTAATTTTGATTGCTTAATAACGGGTCACAAAAAAATAGTCTTTTGATGTGTTTATTCAACCAACTTAGACTAATATTTTAGGGTGTTTGAAAATATTAGTTGGGTGTTCGTTTGAATAAAACTTGAAATGAATCGATATTAGGTGAGAGGTTATCAATAGGTGAACGTGGTTCCTGACCGTGTTCATACCCCTACACCGAACTCAATCTATGGTTCATTGACCATTAATGGAGTAATGATGGGGAAATCTACATTGGATAAGTCCCTACGTTGTCTATACGGTTTTCCAATATCCAATTAGGTTTATGAGTCTTCCTTTAAAGACTTGTTGGCGACTTCAAAACGTTTTTAATAATACCTTTACAATGAGGTAGTCAAATACCCTGGTCACACCGCGTAGGCGAAATAAAATCACGCCTATAATTTGGCGACTCCATCGGGTAGGATTTTTTAAAAATCAAAGTTTTTAAAATGAGTGGGTGAAACTCGAAAAATACGATTCATACTTGTTTTCTGCCTTTGAATAACATTACAGCTTTGCATATGCATGGCTATTGTTTAAGCCACCATAAGGACAATCTTCCTTGCCTCATTAGCCAATGTTCTATGCGTGAGGCCACCCTGGAGTGCGTCTTACACGTGCCCACCATTTTAAGCAAACGTACGAAGCGTGGGATCAATCTCTTAGTCATGGACCCTTTTGAGCCTTAACCTAAACTCCGGCCATAAATGTAGAACTCGGACTCTAGGTTGAGAACTTTTGCATCCATGTTATATGACATTTTCTTGTGATTGCACTTTTACCTCGCTATTGATTTGTCAAAACATTGTTATGTATTGCGCCTAAAATTGCGTCTAAGCACATCGTCAAAATAGTCCGAACCTTCATCAAATTGTCAAATTACATGTAGGGGGCAGTGCGCCAAATGCACGATGGTGCGCATAACTCCCGCGTCGGACGCAAAGGCTTTGCATCGAGCGCACGCCGTTGTGTGGCACGCAACCTTCGAGTGATTGCACAAATTAGATTGTCGAAGACATAATGCTCCATTATTCTTAGAGGTCTCTCCGCAACGAGAAAGAAAGTGTGCCAAGTCTTGAGCATAAGGTCATCTTCCTCATTCTTCTCATTCCGTTCCTTCTGAAAAATTACCCATGATGTGATATTGTTCCTCCATTGATCAAGAATTTCGATTTTTGGAAAGTATCATGATCATCCAATAAGAAGGCTTTCCATTTTTTCAAATGAACGATTTGAAAACGGGTCCCCGCCCCAACCTGCTTCATCTCTTTCTTCTCGCTGAAATGAAAGACACGATCGCTTCGCCATTGCCTCAAGGTTACAAAGGAATTTCACTCTTCTAAATAAAAGATGCCAGGTTATCGGGCCTAAAACTTTCTTCCGGGAGGAAATGAAATCGAATACTGCCGCCTTCTTTCCTTTTTTTTTTTTCCTTCTTTCTCCTCGACAATCTGCCGCACTTCCTTCTAACAAGTGGTCGAGAGTTAGCAAGACCATCATTCCCGTCACTAGTGATACTTAATAAGCAATTATTCTACTAGTGATACTTAATAAATGCCGAAATGAGTTAAGATTATTCATCGCAAAAACAAATTATTTTTATGGTAATTTTTTGACAGAATTTTTCGAAAAGGTTATTCATGGCAATAAGTTATACTAAAAAAATTGTTTTGATAAATTTCCTTTTTATTAAGCATCTAATAGTCATATATATAGCTATTTTCTAGACAACCGGGCTCCATGGTCAAAAAGTAAATCTTGCAGTATGACCACGTACAAGTTACAACCAACAAAAGCACCATTTAATACCACTACTACCACATGACATCCATGATTTTTGTAGTTGAAAATTTAAATAAGAAAAAAAAATCACCTCTAAGTTGATCTTAATTTTTTAAAATAGGTTTGAAGATATTATCTCGGCGCCCTCACGCAGGGTCTCCCATCCTTAGAGGTCCATTACACCATACACCTCCAATCCTCTTAGATTTTAAGTAAATACTTAGAAGGGATGTTCTCGCACAGGACCCCCACCCCTAGAGGTCGGTTACAACCATACATCCCCAATCCTCCTAAATTTCAAGCAAATACTTAAGGTGGGAATTAAATCCTAAACATCGTTAAAAAGATAGGAAAGTTCAGTACTTGAACCTCAATTCCCACATCATTGATCTAATTAACTTTGCAGCATTTACAAGATATATATATTAACCATACTATACAACCAAATGGCAAAAAAGTCACTCACAACCAGCCAAATAAAACAAAAATCATAGAGAAAAATCAACTAATGTTCATACTATGATCTAAGCTAGATGTTGAGGAAGAAAGGGAGGAAGCAGCAGATGAGAAAGAAGTAGTAGACTTCGAAATAATTTCATGGTCATAATCAGTCGAATCATTTTTACCAATAACTCCATCAACTAAATCAACAAACGCATTAATGATATACCCATGAGTTTCCCTTCCATTCACCTTCAAATACCAACGAAGCAACTCTTCTAACCCTTCCCAATCATCTCTTACTCCAAGACTGTCCACCATTTCTTCCATCGACCTTTTAAAATCCTCGTATGGGTGATCACTCACAAGCGACATCGCTATCGACTTCTTAAACGGCCTCTTTTCGTAACCATTACCAATAATCCTCCCCCTTCTATCATCGTCACGTAGCTTGGGCGAGTCGCACTCGCCCGGGTCGAAGAAGAGGCGATGGTCCGCGGAAGACGACTGTTGTGCCCCGCGGATGATCGCCTCTAGATGAGACTCGCCCGAGATAGACATCAACGAGTCGTCGTACTCGCTAGTCGACAAACTGCCCGCCTCGGACGACTTTGTAAACCACGAGTCAGGCGTCTCGACGGCATCGTCCTCGTGGTCGAAGTACATGGAGTTGATAGTCTTATATATGTCGTTTTTTCATCGTCATTATTCTGAAGGACGATGTCTTGGGTTGTTGTGTACATAATGGCCAGTCTTTTGGCTTGGAAAAGAGATGGAAGAGGAAGTAGCTTCATCTTTTTGGGTGATTGGGTATTTTTTTGGTGAAACAAAGAGATAACAGGTAGTTGATATAAAGGGTGTAGGGAGAGAGAAAATAGAAAGAAGGTGCAGCGAAAATGGTGAGATAGAGTAATGAAAAGCCAGGGGTGGAGCCGTGAAGGACCACAAAGAGAGGTGAGTGAATTGAATATGTGGCAAAGTCAATGCTTCTTTGCTTGTTTGCCTCCAACAGAAATATAACAGTACACTCATGTTTAGAATTAATTAAGGGGAGATATTATTTACGTCAACCAATCTTATTAATACAATATTTCATCTTTCAATAATTACGTTGGTGATATCTTTGTGTGATATTCTTAGCTGCAGTTTGTATATATGATCAACCGCAGAACATGCATCGTACATGAGGATAAACTATAATTTATATTTTCATTAGGGTGTTATATGCATAGTTTTGATCAGTTTGACCTCTGCCGTTTAATAGTTTTAGTTTTCTTATTTTTAATTGGATTGAAAA